>CM053788.1:588231808-588379308 GCA_028749045.1 Cupressus sempervirens
GAGGATCAATAGTTTACAGTGTCATGATGACATATACAAATACATAGATTTGTAGAGATAGTATGACATAAGTTACAAAACGATTACTAGTATAGGTAAATATCAGAGTAAAATAGAGCATAATAGTAAATTAAAGCTTTTACAGCTTAAGGAATTACTTTGGTAACAAAATAATTACTTAATCGTGATGGGATGACATCCAAGATGTTTGCCCAAGTTATTTTATAATTATTCAAGTGTGTGAAAGCATCAGGACTGACTAAGTGAAATTTTTCTAATTAGCAATGTATAAGTAAAGATCATATCTTGGACGACTAAGATGTGATGTGAAATGTGAGAAATGCAAATGTAATATGAACTATCATCAAGGAAGCTAGAATTTATATGTGAGCCTTATGTGATGTGAAATTTAATGTATGATTAGAGCAAGTGCGAGACACAACAATATGCTAGTATTGTATGTATATCTATACTTTGAAGAAACTTATTTGTATATTGCATATTAGAGCAATGGGCTCTTGTTCCATACATTTTATTTTATTTACCAACTCCTAATAGGGTTAAAGCAACTCCTAATAGGGTTGAGGCTTTTCATAGGGCCTAGTCCTATAACAAGGACTGGAGACACTATATGTATTTGATGAGCTCCTAATAGGGTAAATGTTCTTACTGGATTCTTTTTCGTAGTTGATCATCTTGTGGGTATCAACCCCACTAGAGTTTTCCCTTGGCTAGGATTTCCCTAATTAACAAATAATGGTGTTATGAGCTCTCAATGTGTATGGTTTTGATCATTGTTCAACATTGTTGGTTTACTTTCATATGCAAGTTATAAAGTAATGAATAATATTGAGTTGTGGGTAAAAGATTGTAGAATATTGATTCACCCACCCTCTCAATATTACCTATTTCTAGCAATTGGTATTAGAGCACAATTTCTTAAAGTAGACTTAATAAATTGAATAAGATCCCTATAAATATAGAATAGTTAAAAGAAAATCTTGAAGAAGCTCTTGAGCAAATTGATCTTCTTACAGAAGAAAAAGATAACCTAAAAGATAGGTAAGAAGATCCAAAAGTTTACATTGGAAAATTGAAAGAGAAGATTGATTATCTGACATTGAGAATGGAATCAAATAAGAAAATTAATGATAATTATGAAGTAGGAATCCTCAAGAAAGAAAATGAGATATTGAAATACGAGTTAAAAATTGTTGAACTTAAGTTAAGTCTCAAGAAAGATGAAAGTAAGAATGAACCAGATCTAGAAACTAAGAATGTAGACCTTAGATCCTAGTTGACTCAAATAATATCTGAATTAGACTCTATTAAGATAAAACATGCTAATTTAGGAAACTACATCACTATTGTGAAAGGAGAAATGACACAAGCTAAACAATAGTTAGAGAAGCTTTATTCCAATAGTGAGAAAATTGATGAGTATATATTTTATCAGAGACCCTCTTATGATAAGACAAGTCATGGATATCTTATTGAGAAATTAGCCAAGAAAATTGAAGTTAGAAAAGAACTATATCTAGTTGTTCAAATCCCTAAGCCTAAAGAAACTTATTAGTGTAAGATCAAATCAAGAATATCTAAAGAAGTTGAACTAGTCACTTTATCTAAGAGACTTGATGAACCAAAGAGAATAGAGCAAGTTGATGAACCTAAGAATGTTGAATCATCTAAGGAAGTAAGACATGAATACAAAGGAAGATGTTTCATATGCAATGAGGTTGATCATATGAAGAGAGATTTCAAAGGGAAATCCTTTAAACCTCTCACAAATTTTGATTGTTATAAATGTCATGGGTATGGACATAAAACAATAATTTGTAAGAAACCTAATTTTGATAGTAATAATGGGAATAGTAGAAAGTTTAAAAATACTAACCCTATAGGTAATGAAAGAGGAAGATCCCATTCCATATACAATGATGGTGAAAGAGCTAGTGGTTAAAGGAAATAGACTATATGTTACAAGTGTAACAATCTTGGACATATTACAAGGAATTGCAAAGCACTAGAAAGTTAGAATGAAACCAATCAAAGAAGGAATACACCTTTATGTTAGTAATATAATAACTTTGGACACATAGAAAGATTTTCTAAAATGGACAAAAGGAAATTCAAGAAGAATCCTAATTATGGAAGGAACAATAACAACAATGACAGAAAAAATGGTAAAGGCAATGACAATAATCAGAAGGAAACAATCAAAGAGCATGTTGATGAATTCAAAGAATAATTTGTCAAAGAAAATAATTTGGAGAGTTCTTATATAGTTTTGGAAGAGCAATATTTTGATGCACCTAATGGAAAATTGAAGTCAAAAATTGTTTGTGACTCATCCTATTTGAATTAAGCATTTCTAGTAGAGGCAGAGTGTCAATTAATTAGAACTGATGATCGATTGTGAATTGGAAGTTGCATAGTCAGCAAAAGGTAGAAGACATAGAGATGAAGCTATGGTCAAGCACACAAACACTTTTATGATCGCAGTAAGTTGTATGGAAGAAAATGAATTTACTATTAATTGGTGATAGCTTTTGAAGAAGAAGTTGTGAATTTAACATGGAGTCAAATTTTAAATTATTTAAGGATTATGAGTAAGTTTCTAGTACCATTTGATCATGTGAAGAGCTTGGAGTAATTTGTAAGAAATTTGACAATGAATTCAAGTACAAAGTAAAGAATTTGAAGTGCAAAGTTGTAGAAGATCTAATACACAATATTAAAGTTATTTTACAAATTTTTTTGTTAAACTAATTTAGCATCAATAGTCAGTAGTATGGTAAGCTAGTTAGTGTTTGTTATAAGAGAGAAACCTAGGTACAAATCCAAGAAGCACCTATTTTTTTACCTTATTGATGATCTATTAGCAGCATTCTCTTAGATCCCATCAATTGTACTTCATGTAGAAGATATTAGAAGCTACATTTGTTATAAATTTTAGAGATGAAGATATACACAAGGATTTAGGAGCTATGTGTAATGGAGACCTATACCTAAAATCGAGTATGCATACCTAAATGAATTGAAACTAACTAAGTATATGTTTTTTATAGAATTTGATAATCATGAGTGGATCAAGATTATCCTAATCTAAGTTCATGAAGAAATGTTTTGGGTAGGTGATGTGCCTATTGTAATTGACAATGACCTAATCCATATGATCATAGATTTAGGTAATGAAGGTTTTCATGTAGAGAATGATAGGAATATAAGAAAGATGATTGAGACAAACTTGAAAACTAAGTTTGATGGAAGGAACATGAGAGTTGACTTGATCTAAGACAATGGAGTCAGATTATTGAACACGATTGTAGGATATAAAATAAATCATAGTTCTAGAGTGAACTTAGTGCCAACAAGATTTTAACATGTGGCCTATGTTATGGCAATTGAGAAGAAGAAAGTAAATATGTGTGAGATTCTAAGAGTGGAGTTGTTGGACAACATTGTGAACCTAAAGAAGTCCAAGAATGCAATTTTTAGATTTGAATATCTATTGACACGTCTATTTTCTATGGAACCAAGAAGTTTCCTACTATGAAATATTGGGATAGTAATGAGTGCTCAATGAAGATATTTACACAATGCTAAAGGGATAGACAAGAGAATGTCAGAGACAAAGATATTGATAGAATGATGAAAAGCTTCCAATCTAAGATGAAGCAAAGATATATAATCCCTCCCTAGGTAAAAGCATAGATTTGTGTCACTGTTTGTGATATCAAAAACTATTTTGGTCAAATTTCATTTCTCTATCAAAACTCAATTTTATTCAAAAACTAAAAATACCCTTTTATAGATCGTAGATTCAATATCACCATTATATAAATTTTTGAGTGTTTTGAGGAGTTATAATATGTTAGAATTTTAAAATATTATAAGTCGATATTTCAACATTTTAGAAGATGCTCACTTAAAAGAGGGGAAAAAATAGTAAATCATACCAAAAAAACAAAAAATACATATTTATCTCTAGAGGAGAGAGTCCTCTTCATGAATATGTATTTTTTTCTCAAGAAGGTGTAGATTTGATTGGGAAGTTTTGATGGGAAGAAAAACTATTAGCTTCTGAGAAGGTCGAGCTTGAGTACTTATAACAAAGAAAGTATAGATCAAAAATAATTATTTCTTTTTTTGTGCACTAGATATACATGTCATCTATAAGATATTTTCAAATCAAAACAAAAAAAGATGATTTGCATTTTTTTTTTTGATGGGAACTACACCCTATATTTTTTATAGTTAAAAGAGGGACTTCAAAATAAAAGAAATGAATAAATTCTTACTCAATTTTTTTTTTAAATGATAGGCATAAATTTCATCCAATTCTACACATTTCATCAGTTTACATCATTTTCAAATTCTAAACACAAATACCATTTTTTTTGTCATTAATGTTGAACTGTCACATTTTGATATCATGTTTCTTCATAAAAGGTGACACAGGTTTGTGCTTTTACAAAGATGAAATAGGTTGCATGGTAGAGACTAACACTACTTGTATGGAGGCGGTAGAACCTATAGTGAAGTTTATTGAACCCATGGCATATGAAATGAGTGAAGAGTTCATCGAAGGATACACACAAATAATACTACAATCAAAAAAGGACATCGAATGTCCAAGATGGAGTATGTTTAAACAAAAAATGAAAGAATTTCATTCTGAACTTCATAGTAAAGAGATAAAAAAGAATGTGGAAAAGAAGATGGAATCCATTCTAAAGAGCTAGGCATGACAAGGAAACAATTAAATGAAATCAAAGGTATAGAAATGGAGATGAAATCCATTTGGAAATC
Source organism: Cupressus sempervirens (assembly GCA_028749045.1). Classification (NCBI taxonomy): domain Eukaryota; kingdom Viridiplantae; phylum Streptophyta; class Pinopsida; order Cupressales; family Cupressaceae; genus Cupressus; species Cupressus sempervirens. The sequence continues at coordinate 588,236,624 of CM053788.1, forward strand.
TAAGGTGTTGGTAGCTAGACCTATTATCATTGTAGCACCATCTATGGATGTGAGAACAATAGGGCCTACCTCACAAATACCTACTTCACCTTATGCAATAGTTGTGCAAGTTCAACTAGTCAGAGTACAACATGATCAACATATGAAGAAACTTGAAGATGATGTATCCATTGCACAGAGAAAATTAGAGAAATTTGTGAAGGTTAAGAAAGAACCAACACCATCCTCCAATAAAAGGATCAAGAAAACCTCCAATGGACCCAAAAAGATAAGGAAGACACTACAAATTAGTAAGTCTAAGGAGTCTAATGAAGATATTGAAGAACAAATAGAGGAATGAACAGTTGGAGAAGCAAGGACACCAATTAGTAAGAAATCATGGAAGCCTAAAGTTAAAAATATAAATATGTAGATTATAAGTAATGATAGTTTTATTTAGTTGAATAAGTACTATAGTTTGTATAGTAACATGAATAGGAAACAATTAGAGAATTCTATAGTGAGAAATATGATATTGAGAAATAAGAGCCAAAATAAGATTCTAGAATATTTGTACAATAGATTACTAAATGGGAAGAAAAGAGTAGTAGAGGAAGATACTAAATTCAGAGAAAATATGATTGACAAATTGTATAGAATTTTCCATTGATGTCAAAGGGGGAGAAGTATGTAGAATTTTATATGTATATGTAAGGGGGAGCTTGGCTATGTATTTAAGAAATAATTGTAAAGGAGTAATAAGGAATGCAATGATCCATCAAGACATGAATAAAAAATTTATATTTTGAAGAAATTTCTTTAATTATTAATTTGATTGTGTTGTATGATATCATTTTGGGACTTATCCAATTTTCTCAAATGTTGCAATCAGTGCTAAAGGGGAAGATTATTGGCAATATGGCTAGGTAGATGTATGAGTGTTGTCATTTATGGAAACATATACTTGTGATACAATTTGGACTAGTATAGAGATAGATATGGTATATATTGATGACAAACTTTGAGTTAGCTCATGCATAGTCAAGGATTGATAGTTGACAGTGTCATGATGATGTATGCCAATGAGGAGATCTCTATGGATAATATGTCACAAGTTATAGAAGGATTACTAGTAGAAGTAATTATCGGAGCATGATAGTAAATTAAAGTGTATGACTTAAGGAATTATTTGGGTAACAAAATAATTACTTAACTTTGATGGGCCAACATCCTAGATGTTTACACAAGTTATTGTTAGAGTAATTAGATATTTCTAAATAACTCTAGTTCTCTTGAGCTAAACTTTAGGCATATAATAATTAATTCTTTTATTAATTATTATTATACAAACAAGGTTAGACCATTTTAGGGTTTAAATCTCCTTTATAAAGATGATCTCTCACTGTAAACATTAAATTGAGAATTGAGATTCATTCACTTTTTATAATAGTGATTTCTTTTTTGCACATCAAGAATGTCTCATCTATGGATCTATCAATTTTAGCCTACATAGCTCTTTGCTTCTCCTTTTGTGATAGGTGTTTTCATGTAGGTGATTCTTTGGAGTCGTTGTGTTGAGCCAACTACAACATGGTATTAGAGCCCCAAATCTTCATGCCCCTATTCTATTCTTGATAGATTTGGCATCGATTTTAGATCTGAGCTTTTAGCAAATTTTTTATTGGATATAGGGGGTCACTAATTTTGAGACACTTTGAGAGAAAATAGACATCATCATTGAACTCAGAGCACTCAAAAATCCCCATTTCTAAATAAAATATGTCTAGTTTGAATACTATTGAAATCAAAGGCAAATTTTTTGAACCCAAGTCATTTTGACCTGGACATGTAAATCAAGACAGGAATTATTTTTATTCCAAAAAAAAGGTTTGGAAGATGTCATTTAAAAAAAAAAGAAATAATTTGAGGCACATCAAATTTGTTTTCGGGGGTCATGTGATCACATTGAAGCATATTCATTTTTCTTTTGGAAGTGAATGGAAGTTATTTTTAAAGTTAGTCTCGTCTTGTCCATACTCTAGTGACGTTTTTTTTGGTGCCATGCAAATTATTTGGACCCTTTGGCAACTCTTTGTTTGCAAGCCCATCCTTTTTGTAGTGTTTGTGTTTAACATTGGTGAAGGCATGATTCCATGTGTGAAGGTGCATTTTTTCATGAGGATTGCATTGGCAGTCTTGTGGTATGAAAGGTGCAATGAATGCTCCACTACCATAGTGGTATTTATTTTTTGCTTCATTGTCTTCCTTACTCTCATTCAAGGCAGACCCTCCTCCATGATTATATGCTTTTTTTTGTGCATTTTTTAAAAGATGTGCCTTATAGTGTGTAGGCCATGTTCTTTGCCTCAAAAAAAATCACTGGCATTGATTTGGAAGTTTTCTTAATGGAGTTCTTGTGCCTTCAAAACTCCATTAGCACCACCTTCAGCTATAAATCCACTCTATCAGTGCCCAAGTCCCATACTCCTCTACCTATTAATCATTAGTGGATCTCAAGATTCTCCTGCCTTGGTCATTCTAAGTTGAAGCTCTAGCTATAGATATGTTCAACTATTTACAAGTTTATTTGCACATCTAAAGGAGAAGAATTATTTGGGATTGGACTCTTACCCTAACTCCACTATAGACGTCCATGTTTTTGCGGTCTCCTCCGCCTTATAAGTGGGGAAGCTAATTTTTAGAATGATTTTGGGAGCTATAGCTTGTGGCCACTTTAGCTGTGGGGTTCATCATTTCCATTGGAATTTTATTTTCATTTCCATGCATCCTTTTCGATGGTATTTTCATTACTACTTGTTGGGTGTATATGTGAAGCCCAATAGTCTTCCTTTTATTATTGAAATTTTATTATAAATTCCTTCAATTTTTTGTCTCTTCATTTCTTTTGCAACTCTATAAATATGTATTGGAGGTTTATTATTTAATAGATTGTATTTGAAGAGCTGAAGCTACAACTATGATGTAAATTTTGCTCATTTACATTAATAGAGATCTTCCCTACAATGTGGACATAGATATAATTTGTGATGAACCATGATAAAATCATGTGTTTGCATTTTCTATTTCTCTTTTTTGTTCTATTATTTCCAGTGTGCACTTTTAACAAACTTCACAATTGGTATTGAGAGCTTGGTGTAGACACTGGATTCGATTTCAGTGTTTGAAAATCTAGAATCATGGAAGATTTGTGAGTGTAGAGATTCTCAAGATAGAATTTTAGTTTTTGGAAACTTCAAATGTGTTCATTTCTAGTCAAGCAAGACTTGGTAGTAGCAATTAATGGAAAAGAAAAGAAACTAGCTAGAATGAAGGATGAAGACTAGGTTAAAACTAATGATAAAGAAAAGGAAGCAATATTTATTTCTTTATCTCATAATATTTTATTCAATGTTCACAAAGAATCTATGACTAAGTAAGTTTCAGAAAAACTTCAAAGTATGTACAAAATGGCCTCTATTGCAAATAAAATATTTATTATGGAGAAGCTCTACAAGCTGAAAATGAAGGATGAGACTATGATGTCAAATCCCATAAATAATTTGACCACTTTATTATGTCAAGTAACCTTGGTTGGCATGACACAAGATGATGAATCTTAAACTATCATCTTTTTGTGTTCATTACCTGACAATTGGGATTCCATTGCTATAGCAGTTAGTACTTCTAACTCCTTAAAGAGAAAGTTGGTCTATGATGAAGTTATGGAAACTCTACTTAGCGAGGATATGTAGAGAAGAAACATGGAATCCTCATCTAGTGAAGCTTGATAGTGGTAAACATTGAAAATAGAGGAAGAAGCCAAAATTGAGGAAGAAAAAATCATCATAGTGTTAGAGTAAGTAATTATTATTTATGCTTTTACTTAAGTTTACTTAGGTTCATGCATTTAGTTATTAGTTGTAGTCTAGGAGTTGTTGACAACATGGGTGTTTGTTCCTATCCAAGTCATACTTATATTCTCACCTTGATCGAGGATATCCCACCTTTTGTGGACGTATTGTTAGTTGTTAACCTTATCTCCTAGAGCTTTCTAGCTTGTTCTACAAGCTTCCTAGAGGCCTTTATATTTGGCTCTCCTATTGTAATTTCATATCTTTTGCATATCATATTGTATAGCAATACATTTTCATTTTTGCAATATTTTCTCTCTCAATCCATTTAGTTTCTCCAAGCTCCTCACTTCCTTCTTTGGTTTCCATTCAATAGGTTATTTTCATGCAGGTGATCTTGGCACACTATGAAGTTGGCTTTCATCAACTTCTACATGCTATTAGAGCCTCCCTATTGCTTTCTAGTTCAAAGGATTTTTGAAGCCATGATTTAGAGACACAAACCCTAGTTTGTTTGTGATTTTTTCTTCAATTAGGGAGAAGAGTATTTTTTAGAGCACTTTGGGCCTAAAAAAATGCTACCATTGACTTTAGAAGGCCTGTTATAGTCAAGATGCATAGAAAATTTGTCCATTTTGGAGAAAGTTGCTATTGGAGGTAAACAAAATTTTTCTAGGAGGCTATATGAAACTTTGTGGATGATTTTTGTTCAAAAAAATTTTAAAAATAATTTTTGGCAGGCTACCCAGCATCCACCACTGTGCTACCACAGTGCTACCATCGTGTTTCTTGGGCATCACTACAACTGACTAAAATACTATAGTGACACCAAGGCTCAACCACCAGTAGAAGGCCCCTAACTAGCCATTGCCACTAGCAATAGTTGCCCCTAAAGCCACCTTCACCTACTTCTACAACCACTATGGCCACAACCACTAGTGGTTACTACCCACCTATGGCCTCCAACCACATCTGCAGCCTCACACACCTGGCACCAGCATGTGCATGCCACATGGCATAGGTGTTGTGTTGGCACCTGCCATGTGGTTGTCTAGTTAGTAGCCATGCATGCTACCACATGGATGCCATGTGGCATGCCACATGCTAGTTTTTTATTGCCATGATAGTTGTCTAGCCATCAATTTTAAGCTCAGGGAATACTGATGTTAGCATGATGTCATCACTACATAAGCACACGTCTGCCTCTCCTTCAAGTCCCTTTTTGACCTACTCATAGTTTTTTTTCCATAACTTGAGCATACAGAGGTATTTCTCTAATTCAAAAGAAGTGTCGAAAAGCTGGTTTTGAGATGGAGACACTAGTGGAGGTGTTTTGTGGTTTTGATTCAATTTTATTGCCTTTTTTTGTAGTCAAAGTTGGATGTTTTATTTTTCACTTTGGCAAGCTTTTCTTGTTCATCCCATCACTATTTTTTGAAAATGTTATATTTTTGAAAGCTAGTACTATCATCTTTTCAGAAATGCTATCATTTCTTTAGACTCTACCCCATTGTCTTTCTATCATGTTTTTTTCTCTTCTACAATATGGTGGATATCTTGTGTGTTCTAGGTTTGAGGATCATTTTCATGGCATGGGATCTTTTCTTCTAGGCTATACTATTTATTGTATCAGTTCTTTTCCCTTTGTGATCATTGTTGATATCATTTGTAAGCATCCTTATGAAAATGTACTGAGATAAAGTACCACTCTTTCATTTTTAGTTCATGAATGTTGTTTTGAGATAGTCGTACTTGCACTATTTTATAAAGCACCATGGGGGGGTTAGATGTTACCATTTTTGCACCCTCTTCCTTTGTCAAGTGAGTCTCCCTTCCATGACATTAACCCCATGATGTGTTAGTGACACGTGCCTTTATAGGTGTTTGTACCTCTTCCTCTCTCTCACTATTCTTGGTTCTTTCTATAGAAAATTTTGGCCCACTTTTTTAGTTACCTGTCACCTCACCCCATCTGCATTAAGTAGGGTTATTATATTGTTTCTAATGTTTCCTTGGTTCAATGGTTTGATAGTGTGAGCTATGTCTTCAATATGATCCTATATATAAGGTGATTGCAGTGGCTGCCTACCTAGGCATTTCAGTGAGATGGATCATCTACCATATAGACGCTCTTGGTTCATGCCTTCTATTTTTGATGGAGGCTCTTTAGATTAGAAGTTTCTTTCTAACAAAGTTTGTGGCTTCTTCATGCTTCACTGATGCTCTTCATGATCTTCTCTTTGTTCCTATTTTTTGGGACATTCCTCTAGTTGGAGGCTTCTTTAGTCCTTTAGTAGGTTTTCAGTTATCCCTTTTTAGAGAGGGGTTTTTCCCACTAGTTTTCTCCTTTTTCTTAGGTTTATAGAGATTTCTTTTCATGTGTACATGGGTACCTAACATGGCCTCATTCCCAAGACCCATTATGCATTTCATCTTAGCCTTTTGTAAGCTTAAGTGCATTTCCCTAAGTTGCACTTAAGGGGGGGGTGTTTGACCACATGAAAAGGATGAATAACTAGGGCCAAAGGCTCACCTAGCTATCCAAAGTACCATGCAAGAGTTAACATAATAGAAGAAAACACAAGGAATAGCAACTAAAGGAGGAAGAAAAGAGAAATACTTTTATTGATTCATCAAAACATCTTCATACATGCCCAGTTGTAAGGTCTTCTAGGTTATGACCAATTAAAAATGCATTCACATTCAAAGATCCAACTACAAATTTGCACTTTTAGTTCTACACTCAGAATCCCTCTTCTCAAAAGCTTGCCTAGCTCTAAGCCTAAACACTCTATATATACTTGCCAAAATGGCTTATAGATTATTCTAGAATATTACATAAGAGGAAAGCCGAACCAAGCATGGTCTAACACATCCCAAGAAAAAATGTCATGATCAAAATAAATCTCACAAGTCAACTTGCAAAAATCACATCCAAATACTGACACTTGGCATTCACTAGGTAACTCAGCACATGAAGAATCACTCAACATACACTAGGTAACTTAGCACATGAAGGAATTGTTACAGTAACTCAGCACATGAAGGAGTTTCTAGGCACATGAAGGAATTGCTATAGTAACTCAACACATGAAGGAATTGTGAGGCACATGAAGGAATTTCTACAATAACTAGGCACACGAAGGAATTTCTAGGCACCAACTTACAGAATGAACAACAATGAGCAAGATAACAAGGCAATTGAGGATGCTCCTACATCAAACAACTAGGGTTAAAAGAAATGATTCTCCTAAATCATTGAGATGTCACAACTTGAGCTGAATCCAACTCAAATTGAAAAATCCATGAAGCATCTTCAATAAGTCTATTCTTCCACTTCACCAAATATTCATTGTAATCTTTTCCTTTTGTACTCTTTCAAACTCTCTGATCCACTATCTATTCAACTTCTTCAATTTGCTTCTTAGGATAATCATCTGATACAATAACTTCATCCTCTGACTCATGATGCTTATACAAATTAGAAATATTGAATATAGGAGATATATCCATGTCATTAGATAACTCAACTTCATAAGCATTACCATTTTCAAACTTCTTCAAGATCTTACAAGGTCCAAATTTCTTCATCTTCAGCTTAATATATGTTCCAACTAGGAATCTTCCTTTCTTCAAATGAACCATCACCTCATCACCAACTTCAAAATCATGGTGTCTTCTAGACTAATCATCATTCTCCTTATACTTTTCATTACTTTGTTCCAACCTCAACTTTACTTCCTTATCCAAAGACTCCATAGAATTAGCAAATTCTTCTCTTGTAGCACTTCTCTTTTCCTCACTAGTAACATCTCTAAAATCTTATATAACTCAAGGATGCATTCCACTAACAATCTCCCAAGTTATCTTTCGTATACCCCTATTCATAGAATTGTTAAATGAAAATTTAGGTTATGCCAATACCATCTCCCAATTACATGGCTTATTCCCAACTAAACATCTCAAAAAATTACCCAAGCTTCTATTCACAACCTCTGTGTATCCATCTATCTATGGATGGAATGTAGAACTAAACTTTAGCTCAGTACACATCTTCTTCCACAAAGTCTTCCAAAAATAACCAACAAACTTACTATCTCTATCAGAAATAATACTTCTTGGTAATCCATGTAATCTCACAATCTCTTTAAAGAAAAGTTCAGCAATATACTCAGCATCCAATGTCTTATTACATTGTATGAAATGAGCCATCTTAGAAAACCTATCCACTATAAAAAATATGGAATCATACCCTTTCACTATCTTAGACAATCCAAGAACAAAATCCATATTGTTGTTAGTCCAAGGTTTCTCAAGAACAGTAATAGGTGTATACAAACTAATATTTTGACTCACCCGTTTTTTAATTTGACAAACTCCACAACTCTTTACAAATTTATAAACATCCTTATATGCTTGTGGCCAATAATACTTCTCTTTCAACAACTCAATGTCTTATCAATTCCAAAATATCTAGCTAATCCACCACTATGCTTTTCCTTAATTAGATTCAATCGCATAGAACTTCTAGGAATACACAACTAAACACCTTTGGACAACATACATTCTTGAATGAGATACTCATCATACTTACTTATGTGGTCTGTCAGATTTGGTGCTCTACACTCTCTCCACACCTCAGAAAAATTAGGATTAGCATCATAGAACTCTTTCATTTCATCAAAACTAAGAACTTCAACCTTAATTTCAATCAACAAAGAATGTCTTTTACTCAATGCATCAACAACTCTATTAGTAACTCCACTCTTATGCTTCATCACAAATGTAAAACTCTACAAGTACTCAACCCACTTCATATGTCTTTGATTCAATTTATGTTGATTTTCCAAGTATTGTAAAGCTTTATGATTAGTATATAGTACAAACTCTTTAGGAATCAAATAATGTCTCCACTTCTTCAATGCTTGGATAGTAGCATAAAATTCTTAATCATACATATAATATTTTCTTTTAGCATCATTTAACTTTTCACTAAAGAAAGCAACAAGTTTACCTTCTTAACTTAATATAGCTCCTATTGCATTACCACTTGCATCACATTCAACTTGAAATACTTTGTTAAAATTGGGTAAAGCTAATACAGGTAATTCAACAACCTTTTGTTTCAAAGTCTCAAAACTCTTATCAACTCCATGTGTCCCCTTGAACTCCTTTTTATCTTCCCTCATTGTCTCAGTCATAGCATTACAAATAGAACTAAATTTTTTTATAAACTTTCTATTAAAAATAGTCAAACCATGAAATGATCATACCTCAGCCACATTCTTAGGTGTAGGCCACTCCAAAATTTCTTTAAACTTCTAAGTATCCATCTTCAATCTATCAGCTAAAATCACAAATCCTAAATATATATTCTCTTCTTGCATAAAAGAACACATTTTTCATATTTATTAGCAACTTTTCCTCTTTCAACCTTTACAATAATTGTCTAATATGCTCAAGATGTTCTTCCTTAGTCTAACTAAATATAAGAATATCATCCAAATAAACAATCACAAACCTACCAAAAAATCTTTTTAGAACTTCATTCATCAACCTCATGAAAGTACTAGGTGCATTAGTTAAACCAAAAGGCATAACCAACCATTCATACAAAACCATCTTTTGTCTTAAAAGAAGTCTTCCATTCATCACCATATCTGATTCTAATCTAATGATAGCCACTCTTCAAATCAATCTTGGTAAAATAATTTTCTTCACTCAAACAATCCATTATGTCATCCATCCTTGGCATAGAAAACCTATATTTCAGTATTATCTTGTTAGGTTTTCTATGCTAAGGATGGATGGCATAATATAGCACTCATTCTCCATTCTCCATTCTCCATTCTTTTTAGGTGCTAATATATTAGGTACAACACATGGACTAAAGCTTTCTATAATCAAACCTTCCTACAACAACTCATGCACATGTCTATTAAGTTCTTCATTCTCTTTAGCTATCAATCTATATGGAGCTTTGTTTGGTAAACTAGCTCCAGGAATCAGATCCATATAATGACTTATACTTCTTACTGTAGGTAAACCATCAAGAATATCAGTATCAATAATGTCTTTATACTCATTCAACAATTCTATAATTTCTACTAGTACTTAGCTATCACTATCTACTATCAAACGGTCATTACAAACTTTTGCTACTCAGTCATTACTACCAACACTCGGTCCTCTAGGAACTATGGCAAAATAGACTTGATTCTTCTTCACTTCCTTTCCAAATTGTTTCCTTTATTGTAGTGCAACTAACCTCATCTAGACTTTCAATCAAAGGCAACAATATTTTCTTCTTCCCATTCACCCAAAGAGTATATTGATTCAATCTTCCATCATGTATATCATATCTATCATATTGTCAAGGTCTACCCAATAGAATATGACAACAATCCATAGGCATAATATCAAAAAAAACTTCATCAAAGTAATGTCCAATATTGAACTTCACAAGGCATTGTTCACTTACCAATATCTTATGCTCATATTTGATCAATGAAACATGATAGGGTTTGGGATGTTTCAGCCTCTACAACTGTAACTTTATAACTAGCTCTTTTGATGCCAAATTTGTAGAACTTCAACTGTCAATGATCACCTTGTAGTATTTTCCAACCATCTTACATCTAGTCTTGAGAAGACTTCTCCTTAAAATAGGATCCTCATCACTTCCCTTATTACATAAGGTTTTTCTCAGCATAAAATTTTCTTTAGCCTCACATCCACTTAGTGAATGCTCATCATCTCCTTGAATCACAACATTTCTATTACCTTGTCCATTTTCAAAGGATCTACATTCAAAAGATCTCTTTCCCTTTTTACCACATCTAAAACAATTACCATGAAATCCACCCCTAGAATAGGAATTACCTCTTCCTTGGTAAGAATTAGTACCTCCTTGACAAGAATTACCACTTTTCCATTTGGTCTTGCCTTTGCCATCATTCTTCCATTCAGATTTGCCTAAATATCCCATACAAAATTGTCAGATCAGCCACCTTTACCATAAGATTTGTTGGAAATATAGATGGAGTAACTATGAGTGGGGGTGAATCAGTTACCACAAAAAAAAATCCATAGATCCCTTAAATATCTTATAAAACTAGTTACTATTGCCACTCAATAGCCACATAGAAAAATGTTGTAACTTAGTAGATGTATGTTAACTTATTAAGCATTCACAAAGATTTAGCATGCACGCATAAAAGAAATAACATCAACACAAGAGACACTAGATTTAATGTGGAAACACAATATGGAAAAACTACCAAGTAACTAGCTACCAATTTTCACTCTTTTGAAGTAAGTCATGTTAGGAACCAACCCTATTAAAGGTTAAAAAACACACTGTTATGTGTGACCTTGTTAGATTATTTATTCACCCTACTAGGAGTGGCCTTGCTAGAGGACTTGAGAACAATTCAATGGAACTATCCATCTTGTTAGAGGATTTACAAAATGGTTGATAAACTAACTCTATTTGGAGATTTAGAAATCAGTGCTACAATTGTGAGAAAGTAACAATGAGTGGCCTAAATGAGTTACAACCAAACTTTGCTAATACAGATCTATGTTCTACTTCACTAGATCCTCTCTGATTGAATACAACTTTGCTGCTCCTCAAAGATATATGATCCTTCTTCACACAATAAACTCACTTGCATGCTTGTTCATTACATTTAGAATCCACAACTTGACCTTTTATTTATACCTTACAAATTATCTAGTTAGCTCAATTAGAAGTTACAATTACCAATAATCATTACATCTGTTGGCTACAAACATTACATGAAACAATTAAACTTTATTTCCCAAAATAATGAAATCCTTCATTGGTTGACCCTACTTGGTAAACACTGCTCTAGAAATGATTTCCAATGTGAACCAAGTGAAGCTCGGTAAACACTGTGAACTCTACAAAATTCTTTGGAGACAAAGTAAACTCGGTAGACAGTAACTTTCCTTCACTAACCTTGTGAGCTCAGTAGATACTAATTTCCTTTGCTGACCTTGTATGATTGGTAGAAACTGAGTTCAGTCATAGAAGTCTTCATCACCTAAGTGAGCTCGATAGAAACTATCTCCATAGTGTAATATTTAGGAATGCTTGATAGACTCTATAATTTTGTTTGTTGACCATCTGAGCTCAGTAGACTCTATCATTTTCTTTTCTTACCAACTGAGCTTAGTAGACTCTATTTGATGATTGATATTACATTTTTGTAACATCAAAGACAACGTGCAATTGAACACTTGTATCTGACAAGATCTACCTCTTTGGAATCTACCACCTCTACCTCTTTGTCTTTGTCCATGCTTCTTTGCTAAGATCTCCTTAGCTTTCAAGGCATATTGATATGCTTCTTCTACACTTTCCAACTTCCTAAAACTTATTTCATCTTGTATTCTAGATCTCAATTCATTAATGTAACTTGCAATTTTCTCAACATCATCATCTACATGTCTAGATCTAATGTTAAATCTATAGAATTCCTTAGTATACTCTTTCATAGTCATTTCCTTTTGTTTCAAATTTTGCATCTTTCTTAACAAGAAAATTTAGTAATTAGCACGGAGAAATTTGTTCTTTACCTTGTTCACCATCTTTGGCCAAGTTTTGATCTTCTCCTTTCCTCTCCTTTGTCTATCAATTTGCAAGTGCTCCCACCATAGCAATGCATGACCTTTCAACCTAGTGACTGCAATCTTTACCTTTCTACTATCAAGAGTGTTTTCATACTCAAAAAAATTCTCCATATTAGAGATCCAATCTAGCACAACATTGGTATCGAATTTTCCATCATAAGGAACAACTTCTACAATAGGCTTTAAATTTTCCCTAGACAACACTCACAACAATCTTTCCTCATCTTGATCTACTTTAGGTTATGGATTATGGTTTGGTGCTATTGCTTCATCATCAAGATGTGCTCCTCTCCTATGGGCTATCTCCATAGCATCTAATCTAGCTACAATTTGTCTCAACTGATCCAATATAGCATTATTGATATTTCTTCTACCACAAAACATCTTTACAAATTAGTTTGTTGCAAGGTCGTAACCCTCTACAAGTTATAGGTCAAATCCATAGATCTACAACCCTAAAATAAAATCCAAATTAGGGTTCCACATGATCCAATCTCCACAAGGATGAATCTCAAGCTTTGATACCAAACTAACACAAGAAAAGGATGAATAACTAGGGCCAAAGATTCACCCAACTATCCAAACCACACTACAAGAGTTAGCACAATAGAAGCAAACACAATGAATAATAGCCAAAGGAGGAAGAAGAGAGAAATACTTTTATTGACTCATCAAAACATCTTCATACATGCCCAACTCTAAGGCCTTTTGGGTTATGGCCAATTACAAATACATTCACATTCAAAGATCCAACTACAAATTTGCACTTTCAGTTATGCTCTCAGAATTCCTCTTCTCAAAAAATTGCCTAACTCTAAGCCTAAACACTCTATATATAGTTGCCAAAATGGCTTATAGATTATTCTAGAACATTACATAAGAGGAAGGCCAACCCAACAATGGTTTGGACACATCCCAAGAAAAAAATGTCATGATCAAAATAAATCTCGCAAGTTGGCTTGCAGAAATAACATCCAAATGCTGACACTCAACATTCACTGGGTAACTCGACACATGAAGAGTCACTTGGCATACACTAGGTAACTTGACACATGAATGAATTGCTATAGTAACTTAGAACATGAATGAATTACTAGGCACATGAAGGAATTTCTATAGTAACTCAGCACATGAAGGAGTTGCTAGGTACATGAAGAAATTGCTAGGCATATGAAGTAATTGATACAGTAACTTGGCACGTGAAGGAATTGCTAAGTACTAACTTGCAGAATGAACAAAAATGAGTAGGATAACAAGACAACCCAGGATGCTCCTACATCGGTGTTAAAGTAAATAATTATTATGTATGATTTTACTTAAGTTTACTTAAGTTAATGCATCTAGTTATTAGTTGTAGTATAGGATTTTTTGACAACACAAGAGTTTGTTCCTATCTAAGTCATACTTATCTTCCCACCTTGATCGAGGATATCCCACCTTTTGTTGATGTATGCTTAGTTGTCAACCTTATCTCCTAGAACTTTCTAGCTTTTTCTACAAGCTTCCTAGAGGATTTTATATTCAGGCTCTCCTATTTTAATTTCATATCTTTTGAATATCATATTGTACAACAATACATTTTCATTTTTGCAATAATTTCTCTCCCATTTTGTTTAATTTCTCCAAGCTCCACCCTTCCTTTGGTTTCCCTTCAATAGTTTATTTTCATGTAGGTGATCTCGGTACACTATGAAGTTGGCTTTCATTAACTTCTACACATAGAAGATAAAAATTAGCTAGGCACTCAAAATCAAGGGAAAGGAAAGGAGGAGATTGCTAGTTTTTTGGAAAAAGTGGTCCTGTAAAAAAGGATTGTTGAGGCTATAAAAGAGCACAAGAATGAGTGTAGGAAAGTCAAGCCAACACCATCTATGACAAAGATGATGGTGTGTTAATTTTATCTACAACCAAGACTACTTCAGCTTGATGAGTTTTGGATTTTGGTACATCATTTCATACTACTTCATGTATGGAATACTTCTCAAATTATCAAGAAGGTAAGTTCAATGAAGTATACTTGAGTGATAATAAAGCATGTGAAATAGTAGGGAAAGGAGATATTTTATTATCTTTGAAAGGATGTGTTAAATGACTATTAAAAGATGTATGTCATGTTCCAAACTAAATAGAAATTTGATTTCTATAAGTCAGCTATTTGCACAAGGTTTTGTTACTTCTCTAACCAATTCATGGAAACTCACAAAAGGATCCATGTTAGTTGCAAAAGGAGACAAGATTGGGAATTTATATATTGTAGAAAATATTAGTGAAGTGGGGGCTACCATGACAACTAAAGATAGCAATTTTGAATTGTGGCATCGAAGGCTCGGTCACATGAGTAAAAAGGGCCTTGATATTATGCATAAAAAGTATCAATTACCATAGCTAAAATCAATTGACTTGCAATTTTTTGAACACTTTCTCTATGGAAAAAAAAAGTGGGTCAGCTTCTTGAGGATCAAACATGAAAAAAAAGGTACTCTGGTAGTACTTTTTTATTTTTATGTGTGCGGACCCATCGAGGAAAACTCTATTGGAGGAGAAAAATTCTTTGACACTTTCCTTGATGATTGCACAAGAAAGGTATGGATTTACATATTGCATAAGAAATCTGATATTTTCAGCAAGTTTAAAATCTTTAAGGCTTTAGTTGAGAATCAGTTTGGCCACAAAATAAAGTGTTTACAAATGGATAATGGTAGAGAGTTTTTCTCATTGGAATTTGATTCATTTTGTGCAAACAATGGCATTCATAGAATTAAGATTGTTCTATCCACCCTTCAAGAAAATGGAGTAGTGGAGAGGATGAATTGAACAATACTTGAGAAATCTCATTGTATGCTTTCTAATGCTAGTTTAGGCAAGGAGTTTTGGGAAGAGGCATGTAATACAACGGTATATTTAATCAACCAAAGTCCTTCTTCTCAGTTGTACTCTGGCATACCAAAGGAAGAGTGGCTAGGAAAGAAAATCTCATATTCTCACATTCAAGCATTTAGATGTCAAGTTTATGTACATGTTCTAAAGGAGAAAATAAAGAAGCTTGATCCAAAATCACAAAAAGGCATTTTTTTTGGGATATGGTGAAGACTTGTTTAGTTGTAGAAAATGGGATCTAGTTGGGAAGAAAATTATCAGAAGTAGAGATGTTGTCTTCAATGAGAAGATATTTCTTGGATTACACAAGGAAGAAAATTTGGTATTTGAATATGCCCCTTTCTCTAATTTTGATAATAACTCTAATGTTGACAGAGAATAAAACAATGTTTCTTCTAGTATTTTATCTCCAAATTCAGTTCTAGCTCCTACACCTCTTTCTACTTTTTCCACTAGCATGTGGAGTCATTCCAATACTACTAGTGAACAAAGTATTGATGAATTAGGTAGTCACAATCATGAAACTCCAATTTCAAATTTAAATCAGAATAGAGATGATAATCCTTTGTTTAAGTAGAGAGAAAATATAAATTATGTTGTTGAAATTACTCTCCCTGCTAATGCACTTAGTCATAGGCATGATAATATAGAGCACATGTCACTCATAGGTGAGGTGGACTCTACACAGGAGCTGCACCTTTGGTCTCCCCTACACCATAAGCATGGAGTCAACATTGGCCAAAGACCTTCAAATGGTGGACCATCCACCATAGCAGTTGGCCATATAGGAGAACCTCACACTGTTAGTAGTTAGGAGCTCACCCATGGCTCGTGCATCCTTGACATTAATTGGCAGGATGTAATAAAAGTAGATAGGGACTTGAATAAACTTGGCAATATTCCCATATTACATGGCTTGCATAAACTAGCCTCTACTTGCATTGACTAGTATGAAGCACACGTAGGCCATGTAGGGAATGCCCAAACTAATCATTGACAACATGTTCAAATGATTAAACTAGGCCTGCCTATGGTTAGAAACACATGGCATAACCATTGCACCATTGATGAAACTACTCAAAATAAATTTTCCTCTAAAATTCACATGAGTGGTGTGACATCCTTTTTCCATACTCACCTACAAGAACACTCACCTACTCATGTCTCTCTGCACACAAATATTTAGACCATTGCTAGAAAGGAAGCATTAGATACTTTTGATCCAAAATGGCTCTTGGTGGATGTCAATAATAGAATTGATTCACATAGAAAACATGAATCTCTTCAACCATAGGTTACTCTGTCACATAAAAAGAAGCATTACATTTCTACCTAGGGTAGTGACTTTTTATTCCATACACCAAACTCTTTGGATAAAGAAAAGGGACATTTTGATCATAATAAGAATGTTTAGGGATGGAGGAAATCTACAAGATATAGAAGGCTTCCTACTTGATTCTTTGATTATGAACTCTTGCACTCCAAAGAAGCAAAGCTAAAAAAAAAACTTTCAAACCAAGTTGAACCAACAAGCTTAAAAGAAGCTCGGAAAGCATTAGATTCTCACAAATAGGAGGTAGTGATGTAGGAAGAGATGGATTCTTTTCTGCAAAACAAAACCTAGGATTTGGTTCCTTTGCCAACAAATTGGAAAGAACTCAAATATTGATGGATTTATTGGTTGAAAGATGAAGGCAAAAATCAGAAGTGGTATAAAGCTAGGCTCGTTGTTAAAGGTTTTGATCAGCAAAAAGACATATATTTCAATGAAATCTTCTCATTCATGATCAAGATGACTACAATTCAGGCTATTCTTGGATTAGATATGTTAGTCTTAGAATGATTTTGACATTTGAGTTCCAACACACTTAACCACATTCTACATTGAAGCCAAGTACACTATGTATGCTGAGCCATAGATGATGCCAAGTGAGCTAGTTTTCTTATATGTGCCGAGCATCAGGAATTAGAAAGTGCTAAGTAACATAGAATGCACATATGAGTTTGAGAAGGCACAAACTTAGATGTAAACCATTTTTATGGCAGACATATGATGAATCTCAAAGGATCTAAGTGATAAGATCAAATCTTTTGTACTTCCTATGCAATCTGCATGTAGCCAATAAGAAAAATGGAGAAGACATACAACCAATAATAAAAGTGCAAGAAATGAGCGGGAAATAAAGATTCAATATGGATTGTAGATCCATACCTAACCTTGATTCTTCAAAAGTCTTTATAAGGAAGACAAAATCTCATTATGCATATGTAGAAAACAAATAAAAAAAGTATATGGTGAAACTATAGTGAAATTCAGAGTGAAGAGTGAAAAGACTTAGAGGAAGAGAGAAACAATTAGATATTTAGTTGATCATAACAAAGAAAGGGATACAAATAGATAGCAGATCTCAAAGAATCAAGATCAGAGAGAATAGATCAAGTGCCTCAATTTAGAAATCAAGGATTGTAAGCTATCAGGTTTATTATACCTAATACTCTATAGCAATTGTATTAGAAAGGAAATCTTATGTTGATAGGTTAGTTTGATAGCTAGGTTGTAAATCCTTTAAAAGGGTGACACTTAATGAAAAGTGTTTGTAAATCCTTTAACTAGGTCACTATTGATATAGTGTAAAGCCTTTAATAGGGCATGCCTTTCATAGGGTAGACCATCAGAAGTGGTCAAAATAATTATTACTATAGTGATTTTTTGGGTATCATCCCCACCCCAGCTTTACCTTCTTATTCCTAGAGGGTTCTTTGGTTACCAAAATCTAGTGTTATGTGTTGTTGATGCATATGTTTACATGTATGCAATTTACTTTTAGTTAAAAAATTTGATGGATAAAGTGTAATACTTCTGATTCACCCCCCCCCCCCCCCCACCCTCTCAGAAGTATTCTTCTCATTTGAATATTCCAACAATTAGTATCAGAGCGTAGGTTCTCACAAGGAAAAGCCTAACAGCTTGAAGAAAAAGGTTAGAAGATGGAGGTATTCAAACTTGGGAATATAATAGAAAATCAAGTGATTGATGTTCAACTCGCTCTACACAAATTGGAGGAAGCCAGAGAAGAATTACAAAAATCCTTGAAAAAAAGGAAGGATGTAGCCATAGCTGAAAATGATATAAACTACAAGGAGATTGATACCGTGCAAATGTATTTGCCAATGGTGATACCAAAGAGTCTAATGTAGCAATAGAAGAACTGATGGAAATGAATAGATCTCAAGCAAAAAAAATTAGAACCTTGAAGATTGAACAAGAATCACAAGCCATAATGCTTTGTGAAGTGACTGTACAAAGGAAAAGGGCTATTGAAGAAAAAGCCATGATAGAAGATGAAAAAAAAAATCTTACAAATAGATTGGAGGAAAAGACAATTAAGTTTGAAAGAATCTCAAACATGTAGCTAGAAACCTTAAGCCAGATGATGAATGCACATCATGAGCTAAATATGAAGGACATTGAGATCTCTACACTAAAGATGCAAAGTGAACAATTGTAGAATGGTTTGAGAAGAGAAAAGGAAATTTTAGAGAGCTTCAACAAACCCAACGAAGATATCAAGTACTTTGAGCAATTACTAAAATCCTCAAGGTCCAGCAATGACACTCAAGGATTAGGATAGAGTAGCATTGAAGAAGGAGAGTCATCCAAGACTGTAGAAGAAAGGAACAAAAAGGTAAGAATACAAAATATACATGTCAATTCTGTGGTAAGAAAGGACACACTTCTAATGTGTGTAGGAGAAATAATGCCCATTAGCATGACAACACTAAGAGTGCAAGCTATTGTCATAAGTGCAAGAAGCAAGGACATCAAGCACATGAATGCAGAACTGGGACTATCAAGACACCAAGATTTGAAGGTCACTACTACAATTGCAAGAAGTATGGACATAGAGCTTTTGAATGCAGATCAAAGCCCATTTGGACATCAAATCAACCAATAAATACAAAAGGGAATGGAAATCACTAGTATTGGGATTACAACACCAGGTATAGCTATCATTACTATCAAGAATAGGGACATGTTCCTAAAAATTGCATAAGGACACATTTTAGAGGAAACTACAATAGATGGTTGAGTCAAATCATAGGTTTTAGTTGCTTAAAGACTAGTCATATCAATAGGAATTTCCCAACAAGGTCCAAGGCACCAAGTTCTGAGTTCAACAAAGGGAAGGCAAGGGCGGGTGTTGAACACATCAAAGGAGAGATGAATAAGACATGGAAGAATAAAAATGAGTGTAGCACATCAAGTGAAGGGATCACTTCACCTAATGGTTCAAGTGATCACACTTCTTCAAACTAAGCATGAATAGGTGTATGGGACTAATATACAAAGTTATATCATACATCAGTCCCAAGACAAAGAAGTATTGCAAAGAAGAAATTAGAATAAGAAAAGATGCCAAGTCAAAATTTGAAGTGCTTTCAAATATTGTTGAGTCATCCTTAGATGTCAAGTAAAAGCTCCAATGCATGTTGAGTTGCTAATGGCGACCAAGTTGATGGTTGATGCCTAGTTGAGAAATGTCAATCGAAGCCAAGTCATGTTGAAACCTTCAAGTGCAGAGGTAATAGTTGTACATGCACTAAGAATTTAATGCTATGTTTTGAAAGGTATAAGGTCAATTTTTTATCATTTCTCACCATTCAAATGTAGAGCCAAGACAAAAAGAGGACAGGAGAGATCAAAGAACTAAATGAAAGCCATTTGCACAAATTTCAACAGCGATTTAGCATAAATTTTGTCGATCAAAGGTATTTATCAAGTACCAAGCTATGCAATGATAAAGTTTTAATCTTTTAAAACCCTAGATCAATATAAGGGCTTCTAGTTCTAAGAACCCCAAGGGAAAAGAAGGTCATGAGGTTTGTCAGTAATGATGTTAAACAACATGAATTTAGGCCAATTCTAGAAGTCGCCTACAAAAATGACCCTACTGATGCATTATCCATTATCCCATCCAAAGTAGTCATGATGCAGGATGTAAGGAAGTGTTATAAATGCAAAATTGATGCCATATGTGATCTTGAAATATTCCAAGCCTATGACAAACTATGCGAGAACAAGATTGTGAAGGATGAATTCCAAATAGTTGAGAGAAAGGGTTTGACCAATGCCCTAGTTTACCCTATAGGATTCCAAATTGAATGGATACAGATTATTTTAAGTAGAATCCATGATGGATGTTTTTGGTTGGAAAAAGGTCTAGTAAACATTACAAAAAGGATAGTGCATAGGGTTATAGGTTTCCCAACACTAGAACAGACTAAGACCCTGCGCAATGATTCCAAAGAGATCACTGAAAAGAATACAGGTGCAAAATGGAATAAGAGGGGTATGACTATTGATAGTATCACTACTCCTCTTCTAAATTTTTCTATGAGAATAATTTCCCACAAATTCTATCAATCCAGTAGATTAAACAGTGTACCATGCATAGCTGTTGATGTAGCCTACAAACTAGTAAAGAGAGATCACACATATGATCTATCAGAACTTTTGTTGCAGCAGATAAATGAAAACCTAGGAGCCATAAGGAGATCAAAAGGTGCTCAATTCAAATTTGGTTCAGTTCTTATGTTTATATTCTTTTATGTTATGGAAGAGTTTCCTTCTATAGGAAAGATGAATTGGAATCCTAACAAAACTGCAATTACACAAATCAATGAGTTCATTGATCAGATGGATGACTGTTGGAAATGATTCAAAAGATCATGAGGAAAGTTGTTGGAAAGATCATATGGAACTGATAAAGAATGTCCTCAATCATTGTTTTTTTATTGATGTCAAACTTGCTACTCATAGGAATGACAATTGCATTAGTTATCCAAATACTATCAATTAGTTGATTGACAAGGAGGAGGTAATCAATAAGATGTAACTAGAACACCTAGAGAAAGGTTGAAGTTATCATGTTATAATGAAGTACAATGATCAGCTAAGCCATTCATGAAAAAGCATATTTGATAACATACTATAAGACACAGAGAATGGGCACACTAAAACATATCAAAGATGTAAGGTTTTAGCTAAGACATCTATAAAGCCTAACTAAAGTTCATTAGAGAAAGAGTCGAGCAAGCTAGTAAGTGTCGAGTAGATTCCTAGTTGAAGCTGAGTAAACATCAAGTGCCAAGTAAACTTCAAGTGCAGAGTAAACTTCAGATGTTGAGTGATATAGAACTTATCAAGTGCCGAGCAAATACAAGTGTTGAGCAGATATAGGTTCCAAGTAACACAGAGGTGTTGAGCACTAGTAAACCAATAGTGCGGAGTAACACAGAGGTGCCGAGCACTAGTAAACCAATAATGCCGAGTTGCTGCATTATTTTCAAAAATCAAAGATTCGTTAGATCTAAGCTGACAAGGTTGTTATCTAGAAGTTTGTGAATTAAATGGAAGATAAGAATGATGAGCTAGTGGCACAGAACACCATGTAAAATGTTTTTAAAGATACAACTGACGAAGTTTCTAGATGAGAACAAGATATGAGGTAGATACATTGTATCCTACCTAATCTATTTGAAACCCTAAAATTAGAGAGGGAAAATTGAGCAGTAAAGGAAAATTAGATCTCTATTTAAAGGAGTCATAAGTTCATGAAGAAGAGATAGAGGCGATCAAGCATGAAAGCATAAAATTCTAAAGGAGGTGCTAAGGAGAAAACAGAGCATAGTTACTCTATTTCAATAAGAAGACCCCAGATATGGATGCATTGGTATTATGAGTAAGAAGACACAAGGAGACAAAGATTGAGAGGAAGACAAGCAGTTAAAGCTGAAGTGATTGAAGCCAAGCATAAGGATTGAACTGAAAGTGTGATCTAAAATTTGCAAAGTATGTAATAAGTTATATCAGATCAAAAGGCCATTATCGTTACTTTCTAGCAATTGTAACAGTTAGTTTAAATCCTATGGACTTAAGTTGGTTTAATAGCCATGAGATAAATCTTTTAATAGGGTGACATTCCAAGTGAATGTTCTAAAGTCCTTTAACCAGGCCCATTCCTAATAGTTTGGTGAAATCCTCTAACAAGGTCACATTTAACAGTGTGTTGTAAGCCTTTAACAGGGCAGGCTTTTAATAGGGCATCACTTTACAAGAGTGAGAATCAATTAGCATGTTACTGGTGGTTTTTCCCAAATTGGATTTCCACGTAAATAATTGTGTCATGTGTTGATCTTGCATGTTTTATCTCTGCATCTTGATTTACTATAACTTGCTAATATGGTTGATTTAAGTTTGGATGGATGAAAAGTGTATGGATTTACTGAAACTAGAGAAACGGTATTATTAGGGCATTTGGACCTTGAATAAATGATTCAACCCCCCCCCCCCCCTCTTAGTTGTTATAAAAAATTCTAACAATTGGTATCAGAGCTAGACTGTTGATTCAGTTTAAAATGACTATAAGAAAAAAAGATCAAAATGCCTAAGAGAGAAGTCCCCAAGCTCAACAAAGACAACTTTGTTGCATGGAAAAGCTTGATGAAACTACATCTTGGATCCATAGGAGATTATGCCCAAAATTCAATTGTCACTGGACATGTAGATCCAACTAGTACTCTTACTGCAAAAGATATGAAAAACAAGCAAGAACATAATCAGACAATGTTGGAGATTGCCTCTGTACTAAAATATGTTGAATTTGATGATATCAAAGGATGTGTCACTACATTCAAAATGTGGAAAGCCCTATCATACATATATGGAGGAGATCAGAATGTACAAAGAGCAAAAAGAGAAAGTCTCAAAGGAAAGTTTGATGATATGAAAATGGAGGAAAATGAGAATGCTACTCAGTATGGCACAGGAATAAAAGAAGTTGTGAGTGCAATAAGATGTTTGAGTGGTCAACTGTATGAAGATACTGTTAATAGTAAATTCTTAAGAACCTTGCTTCCTATCTATGCTATTAGAGTATCAACAATACAAGAGCTAAGATGTGTGCTAGGAAAAAATCTAAGTTTTGAAGGTATAATAGGTAGACTCACTGCATTTGAGTTATCTAACTTTGACAACTATAGACCTGAAAATGTTGAATATGCTTTTAAGGCCAAGCTATCACTAAAAGATGCTGAACATATGAAATCAAAGAAAGGATGAAAAATGAAATATGTATCCAGTGACAGTAGCACTGATGAGGAAGATGTGGAACAATTGGAAGCATTGCTTGCTAGAAGAATTCACAGAGGTAAAGGAAAATTCAAAGGTAAGATGCCTATCATTTTTTTCAATTGCAATGAAGTAGGTCATATTGCTGCTAGTTGTATATAGAAAAAGGATTACAAGGAAGGCAATAAAAAAAAATTCATAAGAGATGATCACAAAAGAGATTACAAAGAAAAAGGCAAGAAGTGTTACATTGTTGAAGAAAATTCTGATGATAATGATGATGAAGTTGTTTATGTAGCCATGAAGGATCAATCTGATGAAGAAGAGCCCACAACACTGGTAACATGTATGAACAAGAATGACAGGTGGATCTTAGACAGTGGATGCTCACATCACATGACAGGAGATAAAAGTAACTTTATTAACTTTACTGAGTATGATGGAAATAGTGTTAGATTTGGTAATGATGCTCCATGTCAAATCAAAAGAAAAGGTTCCATTAAGCTCACAGAACAAATTTCATGTGATAATGCATACTATGTTGAAGGATTAAACTACAATTTGCTGAGTGTCTCACAGTTAGGCAATATAGGATGCAAAGTAGAATTTGGAAACAAAGCTGCAAAAATCTATGATACTAATGGTAAACTAATAGGAAAAGGAGATCAAACAAGGAGTAATCTATTTTACCTTTATATGGATGATGTTTCTTGTTTTATTGCAAAATTTGATGATGAATGGTTATGGCATAGAAGATTATGTCATGTCAACTTTGACAATCTAGACAACATTAGTAAAATGAAGAAAGTTAGAGGTTTACCAAAATTGAAGAAGCCTGATAATATCATGTGCAAATAATGTTAGCTAGGAAAGATCACAAAGTAAAGCTTCAAAAGCAAAAACTATATATCTAAAGAAGTACTTGAGTTAGTTCATGCTAACTTATGTGGTCCAATGAAAGTACAAAGCTATAGAGGAGATACATACATAATATTGTTTGTTGATGACTATTCCAGGATGATGACTGTTATGTTCTTAAATCAAAAATTTGATGCTTTTCAAATGTTTAATTGGTATGTGGCTAGATTTGAAAAGGAAACAGGAAAGAGCTTAAAATGCCTAAGATTAGACAGAGGTGGTGAATTCACATCAAATGAATTCGAGATATTTTGTAATGATAAAGGAATTAAAATACAAACATCGGCTCCTAGAACTCCCCCACAGAATGGAATTGCTGAAAGAAGAAATAGATCTGTGATTGACTGTGCCAGAACATTAATGATGGAAAAGATTGTTGCTCTAAAATACTAGAGAGAAGCTGTAAGTGTAGCTGTTCATACACTGAACCAAGTACAAGTCAAGAAAGGTACAAATACAACACCTTTTGAATTATGGTATGGTCACTCACCCAATGTAAAACACTTCAAAGTGTTTGGTTGCAAATGCTTTATCCTTAAAGATGCTAGAAATGGAAAATTTGATGCAAAAAGTGATGAAGGCATATTTCTCGGTTACTTCACTAGAAGTAAGGCATATAAGTGTTTGAATACTAACACTAACAAAATTGTGGAAAGTGCAAATGTAAACTTTGATGAGCACAGAGAAGTCCAAGCTAAAGTACCAAACAAAATGGAAGATTACAGAACCTTTGGGTATTCTTATGAAGGAATGAATATTGATGAGGATGATGTCAATAAAATTGAAACTCAACAACAAATTTTAGTTTCAGCCAAGTCACAACTAGTGAATGCTGGTTACATTCAGAAGCCGAGTTGTAGAATGAAAGAAATGGACAATCTGATTCTAAAGATAGTACACATGAAATAGATGAAGAACAACCTAACAACGAAGTGCATAGTGATCTTGAATGTGAAAGATCAAACATGGAAACAAGGATAGAGCCAAGATTATCCAAATATGTAAAAAGACATCACCCTGTTGAACAGATAATTGGTGACAAAGATGCAAGACCAATGCCAAGGAACATACTAAGACATGAATCATGTCTGATCAGCAAATCTGAACCTAAGACAGTATATGGTGCATTACAAGATGATGACTAGTATAAAGCTATGGAAGAAGAGATTGATCAAATAAATAAAAACAAAACCTAGAGTTTGGTTCCCTGACCAGTTGACAAGAATGTGATTGCCCCCAAATGGGTATTTAGAAACAAGCTAGATGAGAATGGTGAGATTACTAGAAATAAAGCTAGACTAGTATGCAAGGGTTATGCTCAAGAAGAAGGACTAGACTATGGGGAAACGTTCGCCCCTGTTGCTAGAATGGAAGGAGTAAGAACTTTACATGCATATGCTGCATATAAAATTTTTAAAGTCTATCAGATGCATGTAAAGTCTACTTTTTTAAATGGTATACTAGAAGAAGAAGTCTACATTGAACAACCAGAAGGATTTTTTGATGAGAACAATAGGGATATGGTTTGTAAGCTACATAAAGCACTCTATGGTTTGAAACAAGCACCTAGAGCATGGTATGAGAGACTTCACAAGTATCTAATGCCAATAGGATTTGAAAGAAATGATGATAACAACAACATGTACATCAAAGCAGAAGAAGGTAAAGACATTATTGTATCTAAAATCTTTGTGGATGACATAGTGTTTGGTGGAAAGGGAGTGCTTTGCAAAGGCTTTGCTGACAAAATGAAACATGAATTTGAGATTCCTATGTTTGGATAAATCAAATTTTTTGTTGGATTGCAAGTACATCAATTCAAACATGGTATATTTGTGACACAATCAAAGTACATCAAAGAGATTCTTAAAATGTTTGGATTGGAGGAATCCAAACCAATCAGCACACCAATGGCAACAGGAAATAAGCTATCCAAAAATGATGAATCAGCTGAAGTCAATAACATAATGTACAGATCTATGGTTGGAAAATTACAATATGTTGTACATAGTAGACTAGACATAGCATTAGCAGTTGGAATAGTGGCTAGATTCTCTACTAATCCCAAAGAAAATCATCTCATAGCAGTAAAAAGAATAATGAGATATCTTAAAAGAACTGATAACTTTGGTCTATACTACAAAAAGAATGGAAAATTTGAGCTCAATGCATATACAGATGCAGATTGGGGAGGCAATGTTGATGATAGAAAAAGCACAAGTGGAGGTGCATTATTTCTAGGCAAAAGGCTAGTTACCTGGACTAGCAAGAAACAAACATGCACATCCCAGTCCACTGTAGAGTCGGAATATGTGGTCGCTACAGTCAATTGCACAAACATTGTGTGGCTCACACATCTATTGAAAGGAATGAAAGAAGAGGTAACAAAACCTGTGATATTGTATTTTGATAACACAAGTGCTATAAACATATCCAAAAATCCAGTAATGCATGCAAAAACCAAGCACATTGCAATCAAGTATCATTATGTCAAAGAATTGGTAGAAGACAAACAAGTGAAGTTGGAATACATTCACACAAAGAAACAAACTACAAATATCTTCACCAAACCGTTGCCCAAGGATGCTTATGAATATCTTAGAGGCAAGTTGCGTGTAATACCCCTAACTCAAGTAGTTTAAAGCAACAAGGAAGCTACCCTACATCACCAGCAATGAATCATTGAAATATCAGAAGTATGATGCAGAGGATGATAGTAGGAGTAGAAACTCCAAATCAGTCACAAGCATGGTGACAGAGGGATAAAACATCAAGAAGCCAAAGCTTATATTTTGCATGATAAAGATTCTACATCTTTGGCATTTATGTCAAAGAGGGAGAAATGTGTAGAAACCTGATCAATACAATGCAAGAGGGAGATATATATATATGAAAGAGGGAGATATATGAGATCAGCTAGTAAAGATGCAGCAGACAACGTATACAATCTTGGTGGTAACTAAGTTGATTAATTGATCAGTTTGGTTTGCCATCAATGCCAAAGAGGGAGATTTTTGGAAATGATTGAAAAGATCATGAGGAAAGTTGTTGGAATGATCATATGGAACTAGTAAAGAATTTTCTCAATCATTGTTTTGTCATTGATGTCAAACTTTCTATTGGCAAGAATGACAATTGCTTTAGTGATCCAAATACTATCAATTAGTTGATTGACAAGGAGGAGGCAGTCAATAAGATGTAACTAGAACACCTAGAGAAAGGTTGAAGTTATGATGTTATAATGAAGTACAAGGATCAGTAAGTCATTGATGAAAAAGTGTATTTGATGGCATACTATAAGACACAGAGAATGGCCACACTAGAACATATCAAAGATGTAAGGTTTTAGCTAAGACATCTGTAAAGCCTAACTAAAGTTCATTAGAGAGAAGGAGCTGAGCAGATTCCTAGTTGAACCTGAGTAAACTTCAAGTTGCGAGTAAACTTCAAGTGGCGAGTAAACTTCAAGTGCCAAGTAAACTTCAAATGCCGAGTGATACATAACTTATCAAGTGTCGAGCAAATACAAGTGTTGAGCAAGTATAGGTGCCAAGTAACATAGAGGTGCTGAGCACTAGTAAACCAATAGTGCCGAGTAACGCAGAGGTGCCAAGCAACAATAAACCAATAATGTCGAGTTGCTGCATTATTTTCAAAAATTGAAGATTCACCAAATCTAAGCCGACAAGGTTGTTATCTAGAAGTTTTTGACTTAAATGGAAGATAAGAATGATGAGCTGGTGGCATAGAACACCATGTTAAATGTTTCTAAAGATACAACTGACAAATTTTCTAGATGAGAACAATATATGAGGTAGATACATTGTATCCTACCTAATCCATTTGAAACCCTAAAATTGGAGAGGGAGAATTGAGTGGCAAAGGGAAATCAAATCTCTATTTAAAGGAGTCATAAGTTCATGAAGAAGAGATAGAGGTGGTCAAGCATGAAAGCATAAAATGTTGAAGGAGATGCTAAGGAGAAAAGAGAGCATAATTACTATGTTTCAATAAGAAGACCCCAGATATGGATGCATTGGTATGATGAGTAAGAAGACTCAAGGAGACGAAGCTTGAGAGGAGGACAAGCAGTTAGAGCTGAAGTGATTAAAGCCAAGCATAAGGATTGAACTGAAAGTGTGATCTGAAATTTGCAAAGTATGTTGTAAGTTATATCAGATCAAAAGGCCATTATCGTTACTTTCTAGAAATTGTAATAGTTAGTTTAAATCCTATGGAATTAGGTTGGTTTAATAGCCATGAGATAAATCCTTTAATAGGGTGACATTCCAAGTGAATGTTCTAAAGTCCTTTAACCAAGCCCATTCCTAACAGTTTGGTGAAATCCACTAACAAGGTCACATTTAACAGTGTGTTGTAAGCCTTTAACAAGGTAGGCTTTTAACAGGGCATTAGTTTAGAAGAGTGAGAATCAAGTAGCATGTTACTGGTGGTTTTTCCCAAATTGGGTTTCCACATAAATCATTGTGTCATGTGTTGATCTTGCATGTTTTATCTCTACATGTTGATTTACTATAACTTGCTAATATGGTTGATTTAAGTTTGGATGGATGAAAAGTGTATGGATTCATTAAAACTAGAGAAAAAGTATTATTAGGGCATTTGGACCTTGAATAACTGATTCACCCCCACCCCCCCCCCCCCCCCTCTCAGTTGTTTTGAAGAATTCTAACAATGACAACTTTGGAGCCCATATGACAAGGTATTTTGAGGATTTCAAGAAATCCATGAAGCAAAGGGTAAGAATACTAGTTTCCTTAGTGGAAAAACATATCAATGACATATGCTTCTTAGTTGATATTGATTTCACCTATATCCAACCAGCAGTTCTAAGGGTGAGATGGCTAAGGCCATTGGGTTATGAACTAGATGTGGATGAAGCATCAACAACAATCACTGCATTGCTTACAGAAGAAATAGACAAGTCTGCCAAGCCTTTTGGAACATATGATGTTGTTAAAACCAAAGTTGAAATAGAGGTAAAGAGTACCTCTATAATGAAGAAGAAAGGTAAATTGGTGAAGAAAATAAAGAAGAAATTTGGTGAAAGAATTGAGGCAGCAGCAGCAACAGAAGAAGAAGAAGATGATGATGATGATGAGGATGAGGATGAGGATGAACAAGGGCAAGGCCTAATGGAATTGACTCAAGGCCTAGGTGAAGATAAGGAGGAAGATGTTGAGGAAGAAGAAGCCAAGGAAACACCAACCCAAGCTGAGCCAAAGAAAAGAAAGGCAATAGTATAGCCTCCAGCCCATCCTAAAGAAAAGAAGGTTGGTAAGCGAACCCAAGACAAGCCACATATACTAGTAACAAGGGCTACCACAAGGGAATCTTCACAAAAGGCCAAGGAACAAATCAAAGAGAAGATTAAAGCCATTGAACAGACTGGAGAACTGTAGAGGAAAAGAAGAAAATATGTAGCACAACCAGATTTTGATAAGGAGGAGAGAATAGAGTCAGAAGATGTCTGCCAATTCAGAGTGGTAAGTCATCCTCCTAAATCAGCCATAGATAATATTTGTGAAAATATTAAGAATTCAGATTTTACTATTTTGAAAAGTATATGCCATGATAGCTGAATTTAAGTATGCACCTCTAGAGCTAGACAATACTATGCCTAGGGAATTATATGAGATAGTTGAAAACAAAAGGCACTATTCTCTAAAAATTGAAAAGGAGATAAGAGAATCCACCTTAGCACAAGTGATGCCTAACCTAACAAAAGGTCAAATAACAAAGGCTAATAAGAAATATAGTGGAAAGTTCACACCAAAGTATAAAGCCTTTAGCATCCTACAAAACAAGATTGAAGATGTTGTTAGTAAGTCCACAAAAATATGGAAGTTGATATATGGTTTGAGTAATATCAAGGATGGAGAAGAAGATCCCCTTGAGGGACAAAACACTAAACATGAAGATAAGGTAGAGCCTAGTGAAAAAGAGAAGGCAGAAGAAAAGGTTACAAAAAAAGGAGAAGAAGAGAAGAAGGCAGAAGAAAAGAAAGATGAAGAGGAGAAAGAAAAAGGTGAGGAGGAGGAGACACAAAAGCAAGATGAAATGGCAACAGCTGAGCAAGAGCAGCAACAAGACCAAAGTGTACAAGACACACAATTGCCATCTCCTAGCCCTCCTCATGTAATCTTTACACCTACAAACACTATAACTATAAAGGATGTTCTTGACACTTCTTCTTAGAAAATCAATCCTTTAACTGTAGAGGATCTCAAAAATATCCTTGACCAATCCACACAACAAGCAAAACTATGCACAAATCCAGTATTGGTCTGTATGGATGAATTAAAAAAGGTAGTAGATGAAACAATTAGAGATAAGGTGAATCCACAAGAACCACCTTCCATCATCTCTATAGCTATGAGTGGTCAACTTCAAATACAAACAGTTGTTTCATCAGGAATAGTTGACACCATAGTGCAGAAGCCGAGTAAAGAAGGAGACAAAGAAATAGAACAAACAAGACTGACTATTGAATCTGATCCTATAGCACAAACACAAGGTGCACCTCCTCAAATTTTTATAATTTACCAAGGTAGTAGATAGGAGGAGAAGGAAGCAGATAAATCCCCTAAAGAATAGGAGGCAATACAAACATTGATAAATTTTCTTACCTGAGAGACTCCTCTGAAACAGCCAAGCAATGATGCAATGCCACTGCAAATGTCAGCACCAGGATCAAGTATCACAAAAGTTGCAAGGGTGCTTCACTATGAAGACCCTAAATTAGATGAGGAGATAGTCATACCTAGTTATGACTCAAAAAAAATAAGCATTGATCAAATCACTGAGGTGCAGGAAGCATTGAATAGAAGAAAGAGGCAAGAGATACTTAGGAAGGAGTATAAACAAAAGAAAACATTACATGAGATTAAGGACATCCTTATGGATGCCTTCACCTTGCTGTCACTAGATGAGACAAAGCATATAATGGAACAATTGTTAGATATTGTTGACTAGGTGACAAATGAAGACCAAGAAGCTAATGTAAAACTTATGGAATGGTCTAAAAGGAAATTCCAAGGGAAAGTAAATGAGAAAATATCTAGTGAAATTGCACTTTCCTAGGTTGAATTGGGAAAGTTAATTGACAAAGTGGAAAAGGTACTTGAGAATATATTATCATTATACAAAAAGTTGTGTGACTTTTCATACTTCATATAGGAGACAATCCAAAGAATAATGAGCCTAGAGAGGAATCTGAAGATTTCAAGCATGCAGCTACCAAAAGATCCAGCTCAAAGTGAGAAGCACTTTAATCAAATGCTTCACATCTAGAAGGAAGTAGATGTGTTGACAGTAGAAGAGGCCTCCATCAAGGCCAAACTAATACAACTCCAATATTGAATTACCCCACATTTGGAAGTACGGCATAAAGAATAGGCCTAGGGTGAAATTGTTCTCAAGAAAGATCTTAATCTTTTTACTTTAGATGGACTTGTTCGCCTTGCTGCAGAGACTGCCATCTAGCACAATTCATTGGAAATTTCTTTCCATAATTGGGATGCAGCTCTCAAGATGATTATGGAGGTAAATAGTGCATTTTTGGTGAAATATGGTCTTAACCCTTAGTACCCTTTGACATTTGTGTCAAAAAGAGGGAGATTAATAAAAAAAAAAATAGAACTATAATAAGGGGGGGATATAATAAGGGAGATATAACAAAGGGGGAGATACATTGTCTAACACAAGTATAGAGTATAGAAATAGGGCATAGATGAAGAATATCAGATATATTAGAATTTTGGTTATAGGAATGGATGGCACAATCAGCTTAGGGGGAGTTCCTTGCAAAATTTTGAAAAAGTTTTTTTTTGAGATTTTGTGCATTCACTGAATAGAATGAATGATGTACTCATAAGGTCAGATAAATAATGCTTAGTTAAGTGTTTTTGACACTCATGTCAAAGGGGGAGATTGTTAGTCTTGGAATGGTTTTGACATTTTAGTGCCAACACACTTAACCAGTTTCTACATTGAAGCCGAGTACACTATATATGTTGAGTCATAGAAAAGTCATAGATGATGCCGAGCATGATCGAATCACTACAGGAGCTGAGTGAGCTAGTTTTCTTATATGTGCCAAGCATCAGGAATTAGAAAGTGCCAAGTAACACAGAATGCACATATGAGTTTGAGAAGGCACAAACTCTGATGTAAACCATTTTTATGACCGACATATGATGAGTCTCAAGGGATCTAATTGATAAGATTGAATCTTTTGTACTTCCTATGCAATCTACATGCAGCCAATAAGAAAAATGGAGAATGCATGCAACCAATAATAAAAGTGCAAGAAATGAGTGGGAAATAAAGATTCAATATGGATCATAGATCTAGAACTAACCTTAAGCCTTCAAAAGTCTCTATAAGGAAGAAAAAATCTCATTGTGCATATGTAGAAAAAAAAAAAAATGTATATGGGGAAACTATAGTGAAAAGACTTAGAGGAAGAAAGTATCAAGGGATATGAACAAATATCAGATCTCAGAGAACCAATATCAGAGAGAGAAGATCAAGTGCCTTAATTCAGCAATCAAGGATTGTAATCTATCAAGTTTATTATACCTAATACTCTCTAGCAATTGTATTAGAAAGGAAATCCCATGATGATAAGTTAGCTTAATAGCATGGTTTTAAATCCTTTAATAGTGTGACACTTAATGAAAAGTGTTTGTAAATCCTTTAACCAAGTCACTATTGATACTGTGTAAAGGCTTTAACAGGTTAGGCCTTTCGTAGGGGAAACCATCAGAAGTGGTCAAAACAATTATTGTTGTAGTGATTTTGTGGGCATCATCCCCACCCTAGTTTTACCTTCTTATTCTTGGAGGGTTTTTGGGTTACCAAAATCAAGTGTTATGTGTTGTTGATGCATGTGTTTACTTCATCTTTATTTCATATGTTTACATGTATGTAATTTACTTTTAGTTAAAATTTTTAATGGATAAAGAATAATACTTCTAATTCATCCCCCCCCACCACCCCCAAACCCCAACCTTCCCCCCCACCCCACCTCAGAAGTATTCTTCCCATTTGAATATTCCATCAAGTTGTTTCTCATGATCTTGAACTTGAATAGTTGAATGTCAAAAAAACATGTCTCCATGGTGATGTGAATGAAGAAATCTACATGGTGCAGCCTAAAGGACTTATTAAACATGGTGAAGATAACTTATATTTTAGATTGAGGAAGAGCTTGTATGGTCTTAAGTATTCTCTAAGGAAGTGGTACCTCAAGTTTTATTGATTCATGACTGAAAATAATTTCATTCAGTGTGAATCTGATCCATGTGTCTACTACAAGAAGTTAGCTGATGGTTCCTTTATTCTTTTATTACTCTATGTTGATGGCATGCTTGTCATTGGCTCATTTATGAAACTAATTTTAGAAATGAAAGAAAAGATGTCAAAAAGGTTTTCCATGATATACTTAGGTGCAAAAAAAGGATACTTGGCATGGATATTATTTTTGATAGACACAAGAAGGAAATAAAGGTTTCTCAAGAACACTATGTTCTCAAGGTACTAGAAATATTTAGCATGGTGGATGCCAAACTAGTCAGCACTCCTCTTGTTGATCATTTCAGATTATCTTTAGCCATGCATCCAAAGGCATAGGAAGGGCAAGACTACATGAAGAACATCCCATATTCCTCAGCAATGGGTAGTCTTACATATGCAATGGTCTACACTCGTCTTGATATTGGCCAAGCAGTGGGGGTTGTCAGTAGATTTATGGGTAATCTGGGTAAACAACATTGGGATGTAGTTAAGTAGATCTTAAGATATCTTAAGGGCACTCTTGATTTTGTATTTTATTTGATCTACCAACTCCTAAAAGGGTTGAGGTTTTTCATAGGGCCTAGTCCTCTAACAAGGACTCAAGAAACTATATTTATTTGATAGACTCTTAACAGGGTCAATATCCTTAACCAAATACTTTTGTTTAGTGGATCATCTTGTGGGTATCATCCCCATTGAGGTTTTCCCTTGTCTAGGGCTTCCCTAGTTAATAAATAATGGTGTTATGATTTCTCAATGTGTATGGTTCTATTAACCACTCAATATTGTTGATTTAGTTTCATATACAAGTTATAAAGTAATTAAAAACATCTATACTTGATAAAGAGTTTGTTTTTTTCCTCCTTGATCATCTCTCATCCCAATTTGGGAGAAATATAAAAATTCTCAAATTGTTGATATTCTTAAAAATATTGTGGTCTACATAGTGTACTAATGGATTGGGCCAACATTGATGTTTATTTGAGCACTAAGATGCTCTAGCTATTATCATTCATTTATATATCAAAAAAAGATAGATTTTGATTAGAAATTAATATCAAACTAAATCTTAAGTAAGTTATATTCTTTAAAGTATATCCTCCTTCTTCATTTGAAGATGTTATTTATTATCTATTTAGTATAAGAGAAGAATTTATCAATATTCACATGTTATATCATTATGCAATATAAAATTATGTCTAATTTTTTAGTAGAATTAAATTTTCTTAGAGCTCTTACTAAAAACTTCAAGTATAATTTAATGCACAATTACAAATCATAAAATGTAAACATGACAATATAGTATTTGAATTGGTTGAATTTACTACTTCTCTTGTTTTAGTATTGTACATTGCAATAATCATGGTCCATTAAGCATCATCATCTCAATCTTCTTTAAGAATATGGTAAAATAATTATGAACGTCCATCAAAAGTCTATCCTTGATGGACATGCAAACACACTTAATTTTAAACAACAACTATTATTATTTATTAAGCCAATAGGCTTCACTCCTTGAAAATCTTTGAATGGTTTGTGTAATGAAATAACTTGCACAATAGAAGAAATAATGTGAAATATTATATAAATACTTGATAATAACTGAGAGCAATAGGCCACTTTGAGGGGGCAACCTCCAAATATCTCCAATGAGAATACACTTCAAAATATGATGATGAAATAAGACTCACAACCTCCTATATATACCTAATTATGCTTAGGTTGAATAGACATAGCCCTACATAACACCTAGGCTGACCTACCTACTAAATAATAATATAATAATGATAACATGACTTAATTAAGGATTGAGATAGCTAGAGGTTGACTATTTATAACCCTATATACACTAATATTAAGGGTGTAGCATGCCCCCTCTCTTGAAAGAAGCATTGTCCTCAATCCTAACGAAGTCTAGATCCTTTTGAATGAACTCCTCATCCTCCCATGTGGCCTCTTAAACTAGTAAGTTCTTCCATTGGATGAGATACTGAGTCAGGATTCTATTTGTCAGCTTCTTTGTGCATGTTTGAAGAATGTATTATGGTTCCAAAATTATTCTTCCTTCTTCATCAAGTTTTGGTAGTACTATTTGAGTAGGAATATTTTGCCCAATTACCTTCTTCAAACAAGAAAAATGAAAA
This sequence comes from Cupressus sempervirens, assembly GCA_028749045.1. NCBI lineage: Eukaryota > Viridiplantae > Streptophyta > Pinopsida > Cupressales > Cupressaceae > Cupressus > Cupressus sempervirens. Next base: position 588,272,503 of record CM053788.1, read on the forward strand.
ATTGAATGCATCTTTGTTGTTGGTGGCAACTCAAGCTTGTAGGAAACACTACCAAGCTTTTGCATGATTTGGTATGGCCCATAATATCTTGGACATAACTTATTATTATTTTTATGTTTCTTCATTGATATATTTTTTATAAGGTTGTAATCTCAAGAAGACCCAGTTACCAACTTCAAAATTTATTTCACTATGATGTTGTTCTACTTGTTGTTTCATTCAATTTTGTGCCATAGCTAGATTCTCCTTGTGTCTTGAAGGTGCCTATTTCTGATGAAGCAAGTGGTCCTCCACTACCTAAACTCTTGGTGATACATTTAATGATGACATGATGGAAGGAGGATGATCCATAAAGTGCCAAAAATGGAGACATTTTTTATGAGCTATGAAAATAGGTATTGTACCATCATTCTGCAAGAGGTAGCCAATCTATCCATTAAGATTACTTTTCTAAAGTGAAACAATGTAGATATCCTTTGAGACATTTATTAACAACCTCAATTTTCCCATATAATTGAGGATGGTATGAAGAACTATGAGCCAATTGAGTACCCAAACATGAGAATAAATCTTTCCAAAAGTGACAAGTAAAGATAGGATCATGATCACTAACAATAACCTTAGGTGTACCATGTAGCTTTTGTATATTCTCCAAGAAAATTTTTGCCACTATAGTTTTTGTAAAAGGATGTAATGATGCAATTAAATGTGCATATTTAGTGAGGCAATCAACGACTACCATGATGAAATTATAACCTTTAGATTTAGGAAACCCTATGATGAAGTCCATGGATACCTCTTCCCAATGTTGGCTAGGAATAGATAAAGGTTGCAAGAGAATTGGTGTCTTAATTATTTCCCCCTTATTACTTTGACAAACCAAACATTCAGCCACAAAGTTTTGAACATCATCTTTTAGCCCTTCCCCAAAAAATCTTCCTTGACCCGATGATATGTCTTCAAAAATCTTGAATGACCACCAATTGGGGACTTGTGTAGTTCTTTGAGAATCTTGTATTTAAGAGTGGAATTCTTGTAGAGATACAAGTGCTCTTCATACCAAAGAATACCCCCCTTTAAACAAAACTTATTTGAAATGCTAGCGTCACTTTTTATTTGTTGGATGAGATTACTTGTTGCAACATCATTTTGCCTCTCTTCTTTGGATTCTACCACCCAATTTTCTTGTAATATTGAAAGGGCACACAATAAGGCTTCATCTTTTTCATCCTTCCTAGAAAATGTGATGGCCGCAATATTTTCCTTCCATTTCTTGTATACAATTTCAAAGTCATATCTCAACATCTTAGTGACCCATTTTTGCTGCTCTTTTGACGATAGTCTTTGTTCCAAAAAATATTTTAGGCTATCATGATCTATCTTAACCTTGATGTGTCAACCCATTAAATAAGGCCTCTCTTTTTTAACTACATGAAATATTGCTAGGATTTCCTTCTCATAAATAGGATTGAGTTAATTTTTACCTTTTAATTAATGACTCTCAAAATAAAATTGTTGATCTTCTTGCATGAGAACTACTCCTATCCCATTTCTAGAAGCATCATGTTCCATAAATAATTCGTTGGTGAAGTTTGGAGTGGCAAGGACTGGAGTTGTACTTTTGGCCTTCTTCAATTGCTCAAATGATACATTACTAGATTCATTCCAACGAAAAGAATCCTTCTTCAATAGAGTGGTAAGGGATGTTTCTATATGACCATAATTCTTCACAAATCTTCTATAAGATCCTATCAATCCCAAGAAATCCCTCAACTTCTTAATAGTTTTTCGAATAGGCCATGCCATGATAGCCTTCATTTTGTTAGGGTCCATCTTTACTCATTCATGTGATATAAATTAATATATCATCAAAAAACATGAACACAAAAATTTTCAAGAACTTTTTAAAAATGGAATTCATCAAACTTTGGAATGTAGATGGTGCATTGGTAAGACCGAATGACATCACCAAAAATTCATAATGACCCTCATGAGTTGAAAATGTTGTGTCACAAATATCTTTGTCCTTAATCTAAATTTGGTGATAACCCAATCTAAGAACTAATTTGGTGAAATACATAGCTCCATTTAATTCACCTACAAGATCATCAATGATTGGAATAGGAAACTTATCTTTAATAATGTACTTTTTGAGCACTCTATAATCTAGACACATGCACCAAGTTTCATCCTTCTTAAACACCATCACAATAAGTAAGGAGTAAGCACTTTATCTATGCCTAATAATTCTTACCTCTAGCATTTCCTCAAAAAAAAATTCTATGTCACTTTTTTGTATGTGTGGGTACCTATAAGGCCTAATGTTTGGTAGCTAGCTCCATGTAACTAGTTGTATGGCATGGTCATGATCCCTCTTAGGAGGAAGTTCTTTAGGCATATCTCTAAGAATCACTAAGTGATAATCAATTATTGCTTTTAAATCTGGGTGAGTAAGACCATTAGATTGAGAGACTTCTGATGAACATAGCTGGGCCACAAATCCATCCACACCTTTCCTAAGAAGCTTTTGCATTTGATGAGAGCTTACCATCTGTGGGGAATTTGCCTTCAATCCCCTTAGCTCCAATACCTTTATTTTTGATTGAAATCACATGAATAGTTCTGTCATAAGTCATTGTACTCCCAAAACAATATATGTTGCACCCATGGATATCACATACATTGTGGTACCAAGTTGATAACATCCGATGGATAATTTGATGCTATGAAACTTCCCTAAACAACTAACTATGCCCCCATCTATGATCAAAACCTAAAACTCTAGGGTTGTATATATAAAACAATTTATAAGAGTTGCCAAATTTTTGTTGATGAAATTATGAGTACTACCTCAATTGATCAACACCGTTACTTTCTACTTCTTTAAGAAACCCACTACCTTGAGAGTTTATGGTGCACTGAAACCTGAAAGTGCATGACAAGAAATGTTTGGTTGAGAATCATGTGATTCCTTACCTAGACTCCCTATCCTCCTCAATATGGGTTCATCCTCTTCTTCCTAACTTGGACCTTCAATATAGAACAATTTCTTTTCACTACATTTATGTTGTCGACTATATTTGCTATCACAATTGAAACACAACCGTTTTTCTCTTTTCTCCTCAATTTTTTGCAAAGTGAACCTAGTAGGTTTAGGAAGAGAAGTTGTTGAATATCCTTTTTCTCTTGTCACATTAGCCCCTTTCTTTCTAAAAATCAAGAACTTCTCCTCTACCCTATGTGCCAATATAAAAGACTCATTTACTAAGCTAGGACAAAACATGCATACCTCATGTTGAATGTGATCCTTGAGACCACCCAAGAATAAATCATTCAAGTCCTCCTCTTTAAATGTATACCCTCTTAAGGATGGATTTTGGAATTTTTGAATATAATTCTTAACTAACCCAGTTTGTTGAAGCTTACCAAGTTGGCTAAAGAAGTTTCCTATCACACTATTGCTATATTATGCTTGGGATTCTTCTATAAACATTTCTCATGGTACAATGAGTCCCTTTTCCATTCTATGAGTACAAAGCCAATGATACCAAATGAATTGTTTTGGTTCTAGATATAAGGAAGCCATTGCGACATTTTGTCCATATGGGATTTGATGTATTTCAAAAAAATCTCCATTTGATTTATCCATGTTAGAGGATCCTTTCCATCAAATTTACACATATCCACCTTTGGAAAAAAAATTCTAGATCTCGTATGATTATTAAAATTTGTTTCATTATTAGTCGACTTGAAGGTTTCACCTTGATTTCTTGAGAGCTCCTTCCTTGTTTCATTCCTATAGGTGCTTAACATGCTTCATTTATATGATATATCTCCTCAGAGGTCACACATATCCATCTTAACCTTTTCCATGAACTTACTAAGTTCCTCATTGTGATTACTATCCTCTGTTGCTTCTTGATCAAAGGATTTCCCCAGTGTGGTAGCATTATTTTTGCCTCTTGTTGAAGACCCCTTCATGATGGAAACTAATGTATTTGAAATAAATAACACAAATGAAATTTAAATTCTTTGAATTATTTATTTATTTTTTATTGTAACTTACTAGGGCCGAGATAGGTGCTTATCTTGCTTTGCTTATCTGATATATCTTCTCATAGGTCACACATATCCCTCTTAACCTCTTCCATGAACTTATTGAGTTCCTCATTAGGATTACTATCCTCTATTGGTTCCCAATCTTGATCAAAGGATTTCCACAATGTAGTAGCATTCTTTTTGCCTCTTGCTGAAGACCCCTTCATGATGGAAACCAATATCTTTGAAATAAATCACACAAATGAAATTCAAATTCTCTGATTTATTTATTTATTTATTACTGTAACTTACTAGGGCCAAGATACCCTTGGAAAATTTCCTAGAAAAAATAGCAAATTTCCTGCCTTGAGAGAAAATTTTCCTAATTTTGCATTATATATATATATATATATATTTCAATTTCTCCAAGATTTGAAATTTAGGCTCCTCTACTATGTATTCAAAAACCAATTACAAATGATACTCCAATTTGGTAGGATGTGAGAGATATGAAGATCTCAATAAATTGTGTAGAAATAGTAATTTTGTCAAATTTGCTCCAATTCCTCTAAATTTTGGACTACAACTTCTTTAATATGGTCTTCAATAGCCCTTTAAAAATCTTTGAAAAATTTGCTAAAATCTAAAAGTTATGCTCTTCCCAAAATTGCCCCAATGCTGAGAAAAAATATTACCTCTATGGTGCCAAGATCATGCTCTGATGCCACTTGTAATGAAATAACTTGTACAATAGAAGAAATAATATGAAATATTATATAAATAATTGATAATAACTAAGATTAATAGGCCACTTCAAGGGGGCAACCTCCAAATATCTCCAATGAGAACACACTTCATAATATGATGATGAAATAAGACTCACAACCTCCTATATATACCTAATTATGCTTAGGTTGAATAGACAAAACCCTACATAACACCTAGGCCAATATACCTACCTAAATAATAATATAATAATGATAACATGACTTAATTAAGGATTAAGATAACCACAAGTTGACTATTCATAACCCTATATACACCAATATTAAGGGTGTAGCATGGTGCAATGGTTCGTACCATGTGGTATTAGAGCCTCCACCTAGGTTTGAGTCTTAGAGTGGGTGGGAACGCCAACATTGTAGTGTTTTTTTGAGGCTCATATGGCCAAGGGAGGGCCCACTATATGGGCACACATCTAGCCTAGAGTCTGGATTATGGAGCATGGTAGGATGTTATGATCTTAGTGGGTGGCCTTCACTAGCACCTTGAGCTTTTGGTGCAATGGTTCGTACCTATTTGTTCAAATTTTTTGGGATTTAGATGCTAGAAAGAAGGAATGGTGAATGGGAAAAAAAATGAAACCAACTTATTGTTGGCAGTGCATACATGGTAGTAACATTCCAAATGGCTTAGTAGCTACTTTGCAGAAATTACGTTGATCATTCTCACCCATTTCCTTTGTTACTTCAATTCATTATTTGTAGGAATGATTTTTACCATGTCTTTCATGAAAATTGATCAAAGAATAGCTCATTACCAAATGTGAAAGCATAGTAGTGATATGTGTACTATTTGACATAATGTCTGTGATGCATCACATTTCACTAGAAGGAGAATAATAGCATTGATAAAGTTTCAATAATCTTAGGTGAATGCAATTGGCATGTGTAAAGTCTAATCTAATGCCCACAATCTAATGGTTCATGACAAGTAATATATATGGAAGTGTATATTGACTACATGCAGATGTTTCGTTATAAATAGCTCACTTGAAATGTTTGATGGAATACTTGAAGGTGAAATAGCATATCATAATCCACGAAAACAAGAAGAATACTTTAAAGGCATCCCATCTCATGAGTACTAGGATTGCTAACTATGATCTATGCTAACATAATCTTATGTACCTGTGTGACCAAAACCTTTGGAATAAAATATGAAGCATACAGTACGAGGACTTCTATCAACTATCGCCCTTGCCATTTCATATGTGCATGTCTTAAGGCACAGGAGGATTTTTGAGAATGTAGTCCTATAGAGGTTGCAGTGAAAGAAAAACTCAAGCTTGCTAGTGAGACACTCAACTAGATACCTAAAACAATTTGATGACATATTTTTGCATGATCTAATATTCATTTTAACTTTAAATAAAATTCAATGTGAATCCACCATTTCATAGAAGCATCATTGTGTTGAAGGAAAGATTACATCACTTGAAGAGTGTGAATCTATCAAATAAGGGAAGTGTCAGATATAACAAGAATGAGATCCAACATGTGCCCCTCTTAAGCTTATGATATTTTTGTATGGGAAGTGTGTATCTACATATTTAAGGTACATAAAATTTTGTTATTCTTTGATCAATTTTCATGCAGTAAAATCTCATGATATGAATGATTACAACTTGGTGGTGTGTTTTGAAAAGAAGTCATGAACTTGATCGATAATCGACATTTCTAAATTAAATTATTCCTTTATTTATTTGCTGCATTCTTACAGGAGTAATTAGCCATTGAGTAATTTACATGACAAATGCCATTTTGAATCCATTTGTGTGTTGTACCTCACCTATTTCAATAGAAGAAAGGGTAAGAAATTGTACTTTTAATCAATAAATTATGTAGACATTATTAAGTTGAGCATATTTTCTTTGAGTGAAGATTTGGATTAAAAAGTAATATGAAGGAGACACTCTATTTTTAAGTGCAAATGAAAAAATAAAAGTAACCATAGTTCTTTTACTAAAAGTCTAATTTAATATAAGAAAATCACATTTTAAAAATGACAAAATTGTCATAGGTAAATAGATCAAAATGATGAGTACAGGGGTAGTTTAAAAACACAACAAACACAATTTGCATGTTAAACATTTGACGTGGCATCATGTTTAATGTTAATGAATGCCATTTAAAATAACATTATAGTTATATTTATATATTATATTGTAAGTAAAAATTATTAAATATGTCTGAAGCATAGATTTCTAGTGAAATATTTTCTTGTAAATCATCATTGCTGGTGGAGTTATCAGTAGGTGCATAAGAAGCAATGTCCAACTCAAACAAGAGAAGATGGCATAAATATCAATCTTGACTGGTGTGTGTGTGTGTGTGTGTGTGTGTGTGTGTGTGAGAGAGAGAGAGAGAGAGAGAGAGAGAGAGAGAGAGAGAGAGAGAGAGAGAGAGAGAGAGAGAGAGAGAGAGAGAGAGAGAGAGAGAAGGTGTTATATTCCAAAAGTTATATATATTATGGAATACTTTATGTAGTCTTATAAATATTATTTATAATAAAGTAATAATTTTTAAATATTAGTCATAAAAAAAAAATGGTGATTAAATAAAAAGGCATGGAAGAAAAATAATTTTCTTATTTTATTATTTGTTTTAATTTTATTATTACATAAAAATATCATAGAATTAACATCTCTCTACTTTCAAATACATTAAAATCTAGAAAAATACTATAGCACCCAATAACATGATTCACTTTATTGTAATCTTGATACAATAATGGAGATAGGAAAACAATATATTTCTAAGAAAGAAAAAAGTCTATTTAGTAAAATTGTATATATATACGTAAAAATACACTTTGAATAATTTTAATTAAAAATATATTTAAAAAATAACGTATGCTTACAAAAGATATATTAATGACAAAATAGTATATTTTTTAGATTGCTTATGCAACATTGGGAAAAGGTATGGCATTTACATGTATCATTTTTTAAATAATATGTGTGTAGAGAATTTAAAACTAAAAACGAGAGAGGAAAATGATGTAGATGGTTAAGAGAGAGATGAGTGAGACTAAAATGAGGTTCAAGGTATTGTTAATATAGATGGTTTGCTCATAATATTTTTTGTGATACACTAAAATATTCAATGGAATAATTTCATCTTTATTATTTTTATACATGTGAAATAATTACATTTTTTTTGTTTGTGTCATTGGATTTAGGCAATATTCCTCTATTTTTCCTATAAATGTATATGGATTATTTTGTAGTTTGGAGTACTTTTTGAAATTAAAAGTGAGTTGAATATAGAGACCATCTAGAGATTTTATTGTAGAAACACCTGCAAATGTTATCCCTTTCCTATCTATTTCACCCATGTTGATTATTTCCCATATCTATCTACTTCTTTTTCCTTCAATATCTCTCTCTTATCTTCCCCCTCTCCTTACCTTTCACCTCTCTCTATTTTTATCCATTTCCCCCCACCTCTCTCTCTCTTCCTATGTTATTATCTATCTCCCCATATATATTTATAGTTCTATCTATTCATGTTCTCCTCTCTCTTCTTCCTATTTATTTCCCTCCTATTGGCTCAATATGTTGTAAAATCAAATAAAGCAAACACAATCTAGTAGTGCTAAACTATAACTTTAGCCACATGACTAGAGGAACAAAATAATGGAATTGGAGGATGGTGAAGTGAGGATGAAGTGTAGAGCTCATGGTTTCTTGTAAAGAAGCATATGAATAAATAAAATGATTGTAAAATGTGTGTAGATGTATTAATAAATTGATTGTTAATTGATCCTTCATAAAAAGCATTATTCCTAACGAAGAGTCATCATCCATATCAAAGACTTATATTAAAAAAAAATAATCTTGAGTAGATTCTTCAAATGTTGCGCTTCTTCAAAATCTTCATGACTGAAATCTGGCAAGAATAGATTTATGAGGGAGAGGATAAAAGTATGTGAAAGGTTTACTTTCTTCTACTTAGCAAAGGAATATTCCCAAGTATTGGCCATGATGGAGGTTGTGATAGCTTTTCCTTTGTCATCTTATTATTTCTACTATTGAAAGAATTTGCAAAGAGAAAAGGGGCAAGTACTGCAACTACTTGAATACTAATAGAAATTAATTCTAATGTTGTTGTTGATTTAATCTCCCACCAAAGCATAATTCACATTTAATAGGGAGTTTCTTAGTGTGTTCCTACAATTATTTGCATAGGTTACTCTGCCTTAACAATAATTAATGTTGAGATAATTATTTTATAATTAAACAAGAGCTATGTAGAGCTATAGTTTGGCCATATATAATAAAAGATAAGCATAAAAACATATTAATAGTTATTTGAAAAGCAAAAAATTTGATAAAAAGAATTTGTAATGTTTAGAGCAATGTTGATTTTTTTTAGTTGTTGATTTGAAATAGTAGAAAAATGAAACAAATGTTAAAATTTCATGAAGTCATGTACTTATCTAATATATAAAACCCCAATATTTTGTTCAAATCTTAGTATTGTGTGTTGTATGCACTAATTAATTTAAAACAAAGGCAATTATAAAGACTTAAATCATCCTTCAAAATTTATGAAAAGAGTCCAATACAATGATTTTGTATTTTAAAGCCATGTTGAATAACTTTGATAACTAACCAAAGTTTGATTGAAATAAGGTTTTGGAATTACACATGTTTATCCTTTTTAATAAATAACTAGACCTCCCAACTATAGGATTAAACCTAATCTGAGTAATTATATAATAGTAGGCATTTGTTGCTGAGTTTTGTTAATTAATTATTTGATGAGACATCTTAGAAGTTTTATTTTTTAAACTCAATTTAATTATTTCAATCACTTAAATTTTTATTTTTAATTATTTTTCTTACATTATTTTGATTAATATTATTGTATACTGCATCATTTTTATTTCAAATAAAAGCATGCTTGACATAGCTTAAGACAATATACTGACCACATAATTTTTCGATGCTTCTTTTTACCTATTATTTTTCTTCATTGTAAAATACAAATCACCCCCATCAAAATTGTGCTCAACCAAATAAAACTTATTATTTGAAAAAATAGATTTAACAAAAGTTGTGTTACAGCTTGAGTCCCGCCTCCCAAAAAAAATTCAAATTAGAGAAAAATATTAAATTAATTACATTTGTAAATTTTGAAAAGTCTAAAAAAGAGTAAGATATATATGAATTCTAATAATAGAGAAAACGTGTGTAAAAATTGGTAATAAATTAGTCCTTTGCAATAACTTTTGTTTAAAAATTATTTCTAATTATACAATCATATCATATGAAAAATATAAAATCAAGAATAATTTATGTGAACAAATATTCCAAAAATGATAGAACCTATTTGAAAAACCTAAAATAACTACTTATAATGGTGCTAGCATTCAAATAAAAACACTCTATGAAGAACACATAGTAACCTTATATATTAATTAAGAACGAGAAGTTGTGGCATGTAGTCAAAAGTGTATGTCTCTAGTTCATTCTTACACATAGTGTAGTATGTTTTAAATGTGACATCTCCATTAATTCAAAACATGGATATCATCTTCTATTTCGAAAGTCATTGACAGATGGCTTTTATGTGGAAGAATATACACCAAAGATGGTATTTTCAATGGTTTGATTTTGTGGCCTAATTTAGTAATCATTATTGAATTTGAACTTTTATGATCAATTAAGATTTAGATTCTAATGTGAAGGCACACTCAACAACTATGAAAAAATTAGTTTTAATAGCTTATATTTTTCAGTTTTCAATGTCCTATGGTATTAATAAAACATGTGATTTGATTCAAACTAATTAGAAATTTAGAATGAATGTGATTATTTTATGAGTCTGTGGGGAAAATAATCTCTTATATCTTTTGAATAAATATGTAGTACTGTAACTTCCTCATGTCAAATAGATTTAGGCTTGATATCGCTTCATATTGGGGCCATATTTTTTTTTTAAATATATAATTTTGGAAAAACAAATTGAAAGTAAAAGCAATGGTCTCTTTTAATTTTAAAAGTTTCTCACATTTATTCAAAATCTCGATAAATACAACTACCAACATTCAATATTTGCATCACCAATTCTTATAATAGTGGTCAGGGTTTAGTGTTTGACAATTGAAGAGCAGAGTTTTGTCATTACAAATAGAGCCATAGATGAGGTATCTAGAAAAGTTTATATAATGTTTATATAAAGGATTTAATATATAAGATAAATTTGGTTGAATAAATTATCTATATTAGTATTTCATTTTGGTATATAAATTTATATATAAATTAATACACATTAATACTAACTATTCCTGTTTATTCCCAATATTATTATTCATGTTTATTCCTATATTTAAAATTCTTAAGTAGTTTTTAAATATAAATTTATAATAGGAAATCTATAAAACTACTTCAATATGTGTGCTATATAAATTTATAAATATGTCATGCGCAAACTACGAGGGCAAAAACACACAATTTTTTTTTTTTTTTTTAAATTTAAAAAATTGCTCTAAGTTTTGAAATGATTGATTATAGTTTAAGTAAAGGTTCTCTGCATCATCTTAAGTTTAAAACTCTTGTGTAGGAATACATCATCAAGATTTTGAAGTTCTTCGTTATTAGATTGATATCAATGTTTATTTGATTCGTTATTACATTGCTTAAACAATCATGTGAAAATTATTTTAATAACAATATAAATGAAATTTGGTTTAGATTAATCGTAAAATCCCATCAAATAAACCCGAGTTTAAACCTATATCAAATAGCCAATTAACCTTTCATACTTTATCTACTTAGAACGAACTAAAACAATTATAACAATTAAAAACAAAACATTAATCCCAAACTTAAATTAAAGGTTATTAATGTGAAATATACACTAGTCTTAAATTTAATTTACTAACAACTAACTAATTTAACTTAAAACTAACTAACTAAATCTAAAATTGATCTAACCATATACGAAATGAGTGACTAATCTTTAAATAGAACTTAACTTTAAAATTTAAATAAAATTAAAATTATCTAATTAAAACATGAAATCAAACTAATACTACTAAAGAAATATATATAAAATTTAAAACAAATGACTTAACAATTTACAATTTAAACTAAATAAAACTAACTACTAAAACAACTTACTAATTAAAACTATTAATAATAAATCTATCAAAAAAACTAACTATCATCATAATCTAACCTAACTATTACTAACCTACACTCTACTCTACCCTAAACCTAACCATCCCACTTGGCCACTAGCCAAGTTGATTTGACCCCCAACACCTCTCCCTAGGCCCCACACAATTCCAAGCCCTTACATCAAAAGGGTACGGTGATATCATGGAGAAGAAGAAGTTTTAAAGCAAATTTCTTTTTTTTGAAAACTTTACTAACATAACCCAAAACTTAAACCAAAGACCCAAAATATGTCATGTCATTGACATGGCAGCATTCACACTCCTTCCCACGCAGCCCAAGAAGGAGGAAAATGCATCCCAAGCAGTGAGCACGTGAGCAGAGACAAGGGAAAAGAAATAAAAGGGTGATGACAACTAACAAACTCACCCTCCAACATAAATGTTTTACCTTTCCAAACTAGGTGCTAGATATGGAGGAAGATGGGGATGGGATAGGGTGGCAAGGTGACGTCACCCTCCCATCAAGACAACCTAGATTTTGATTGGACATAACTACCTTTTTAAATCCAATCTAAACTGACATCCAAGGCCAATGGGAAGCAATAAACTCATAAAGTTTTATAGGTGAGGAGATAATTAGGATGAGATGTTATATAAGATATATATTTTTTGAATTTCCTTTGAAATTCTATCATGTATATTATGCCTTAACTCTATTTTGTTTTATTACAAAATTTAAATGAAAAGGATAATTAAAGGAATATTCTCTGTTGTTCCCTTTTCAAATTAAAAAGGTCTCCCATACAATATCTAGTGAGCAATTTTGCTCCTGGGAGTGTATTTTTTTGGAAAGTTTTCTAAGTATGGAATTACAAGGCAATGCAAAATATTTTTTTTTGTGGTCGAATTTTTTTTTTTCTAAGTATAAAGTTTTTTAGTTGCTTAATAATCAAGGGGAAATTAAATTGTCCTTTTCAAAGAAAATCTATAAGGACTTATTACAACTTAATATACCAAGAGTATGGATTATCCATTTTAAATCAATAATGCAAGAATTGTGTGATTCAAATAATCATGCAACCTGAATCTACATCCATGATCATAATTTTCATTTTCAACATGAAAGAAAACTTGAAATTTTACCAAATTGAACATCATCAATTCCATCCTATTTTTGAGATACATCCATCTAAATTTAAATCATGATTTAATCACATGATAACCAATTATACTCAACCACCAATTTTATTAGCAAACCTAATTCAAAGGCTCAGCCAAGAAAGAACTGGGAAGAAAACCTGGCTTCATTGCCATTTAAAACAAAGTTTAAAATATAATTTACAATAGGATATCTATCCCAAATTTCAACAATTGAATTGAATTTTCTTCATGACCCTCATCAAGGGATTTATAATATTTTTTGCAACACATTCTAGAACCATGGAGGGAACAGAATATGATCAGGTGACCAAAAACATGACCAAGAACAATTCAAACATGCATATACATACAAGGTTTTCACAATAAGATCCACAATGAATCAACACTAGGGAAAGGTGGATTCTTCCAATAGGAGAAGTCAAGAACAACACCAAATCAGATGCCCAATCGGGGCTATTAACCAAGAACTTTCGTTCTTCCATTTAAACATGCCATACTCATACGAGGTTTGTGCTGACGGGTAGGGACCCATAACACCCTACCCTCTCTCCCTCTTCTCATCCTGAGAAGAGACTCTGCACTAGTTGGAGTCCAACTAAATAGACCTTTCCCAAAATTGGTCACTTCTGCCCTCTCCAAGGGTGAGTAATACCAAAACACCCATGCAAGAAAAATCTCAAAAATTGCAAACATAAACATGAAAGGAAATCATCCAAAATAACATGATTTTCAAATCTTCCCAACATACCCACAAGCATACAAACATTGAAACAACAACAAGGTAGCATAAGCATAAAACAAACATGAAAGCTGAACAAGGGAGATAAGAATTCCTACCTTCACAAAGAGGTAATGGCAATGAACAAGTTTGAGTAGAGTTTCCACTTCCTTCCTTCAATCTTAAAAAAAAAAATCCTCTCTAAATGTAGAGATTAGATAACAACCTCCACTAGTCCAAGAAGGGCCTCTAAATAAGCTTCAAACTCAACCACCAAAGGGACCAATAACTTCTCCCACCCACTTGCAATTCTAGAAACTCCTAACTCTACCCACACTATGGTTAAACACTAAGTGGAGGTGAGATGAGGTAACTCAAGATAACCATGATCAATTTTCGCACAAAGGCAAAAAGAGACTTTTTGAGTGACCTCAAAAGTCAATAAAAGGGGCTTAGGGGTTGGAAAAGACCCCTAACCCATACCCATACCCTTTGGGTATAATTATTTCATGTTTTAAGCCTTAGGAAAAAGGTTTAGAGCCAAACAAAATCTAGGAATAAAATAGGACCATCTAACTACTCTAACATTGCAGATAAAGCACTAATCCAGATTAAGGGAAGACTAACCTCGATTAAGAACCCAATAGCAAACTGACACCAACTAAACCAACTTGGGTCCAAAGGTTATACAACTAACCCTAAACATCACACTGAAGAACATAAACAATTTACGAGTGTCAAGCGACACTAAAAGAACATAGTTACGAATACTAACATTCACTGAACACAGAAAGATACATACATACATCTCACAATATAATACGTGAATTACAAATGACAAGGTTTCCAAAATTAGCACATAGAGATCAGTTGTGTTCCTCCATAGGATTTCTCGGCTAAAATATCTGCACACTCATTGCACACATCAGTAGTCCTGTAAAATCACATGTACATATATGTATACGTATAAGAAATCCACATAAATTGAAACATACATCAATAAGGGTTTCTTCATCCTGCTTAATTCTTAACCATTTAAAATCTCTTAAATCAAAGTCTCAATCCTACATTACTGATTTCATCAACATAAATATACATGAAACATTAAATGACAAACATCAAATATATCATAATGTAACATCACACAACATGAAATAGTATAGTATGTTCTAAGCATTAGATAATGTCTCGACATCTCGAGTTGTGAATATCAAAATAATAGTAATGTATCACTATGCTACGATGGGTCGGGGCAAGGCCTCACAAAATACAAAAATATAAATTTATAATATTATAAATGTAAATCAAATCTATACTTATTGTAAGTGAATTTAATTTTTGTATATAAATTTATTAACTATACAGAATTATCCTAACAAATAAATTTGTTCTCTATTATAAATTTTGTATCAAATTATAAATTTATAAATTTAAGTGTTATATATAATTTTTTTGGTTTACTAAAAATACTCAAGATATCTATGCTATGGAAATGATCTTTTATTTTTCTAAAAAAAAAATTGTTGATTGTTTTCCATTAACTATTTTCCCCTTTTTGTTTTTGTAAAATTAGGTTTTCGGATTATTTTCAAAAAAAATCCTTTTATTGTGGTTTGTTGATTGATTTGGATGCAAGATAGAGTCAATTAGAAATGAAATATATATTCAATTTTTTTACAATTGTGATAGAGGTGTGTATGTTGTTTATAATTGAGTTAGGGATTAATGTTAATTATGGACCTATTATAGTTTAGAACAAAATAGTCCAATTTTCTTAGCTTTTTTATAGAAAATTGAGAAGAAGTCTAAAAAAAATGGGACATACCTATTTTTGTGATAAACATTGTTAATCAAATGAAGTAGCTTCGATATAGACTTGTAAGCTCCTTATTATTTAATCTCTAATTTGTTCACTTCATTATGATTTGCTAATTTAGTCTATTTATTTTACTATACAAGTTTGAAAGGCACGGGCTATCCTCTAGCAAAATGCACACTAAAGTCAAAAGATTCACCAGAACAATTCAGATGTGCAAAAACACAGTTTTATAATGTTCTATTATGTTCACTTCATTATGGTTCGCTAATTTAGCCTATTAATTTATTATGCAAATTTGAAAGGCATAGGCTATCCTCTGACAAAATGCACACTAAAGTCAAAAGATTCACCAAAAAAAATTAGATGTGCAAAAACATAGTTTCATAATGCTGAAAAGAAAGTCGAAGGTACATTTATTTGGAGAATAGTAGGGTCCAATTTGAAATAAAGGGTGTGGAGTGCATTGCAATGGCTAAAGGGTAAACTATTTTGTTTACCCTATTGCTATGCCTAGCCATGTATCACCTACCTACCATCGTCAGTGCATCTGACATCCCCCTGCCATTTTACACACGGAGAAGTATAGTAACATAGATCACCATACTTGTACTTTTGCTTTTATTTTTGTATGTCTGCCATATGGGACAAGTTTAGAATATATTTTAGACTAACTTTTTAGTTAAACATGTTAAGATCATTTTAATGTAAATTTAATTTATTTTCTTTAAAAAAATTAAAGTTAAATACCATTCATAGTAGTGGAGAGTAAAATGTTGTATAATAATGAAATATTATAGAGTAAAATATTGTATAATAATAAAATATTATAGATTGAAATATTGTATAGTAAAGATTGACTCTTGTAAATTAATTTTTAATAACAATATTTATTAGTTAATTGATTTGTATTTTAATTAAATAATGGAAAAAATATTTATATTATAAAATAATTTTTTTTAATAAAGTATAATTGATTAAAATAATTATAGTATAGGTTTAAGACTTTAAAAAATCTATATGAATAAATTATTTAATTTAGATAAATTATATATATATATATATATATATATATATATATATATATATATATATATATATATTTACTATTTAAATATCATTATTAATAACTTTAGTTTTTTTTTTTTAATTGTGGGACATGGCTAGGTGTGCCTATGCCATAGAAGCCAGTATTCTCTCTAACAAACTATCATAAAACAATACTAAAATGTACAAGTTTTTACTATATTGTACTTAGCTTCAATTTTCCCTGAGGTGACCAGCCGAAAATGTTCCTATTACTTGTTACTGAAAATCTGCTTTGATTTAACTTTGACTATATCATATATCGTCTTTGGTATATTAATGTATTATATAGTACTATATTATATAATCAGAGATCTATCACACATACAAGCGACTTATGAACTTTTAGTTAATCCTCCACTATCTTGAGCACTCACAAATATCAACGATCGAACATGGATGAGAGTCCATGGGAACAAGTCCACCAGATTAGTCATTCCGCCGACCTTCATCATTTCGCAGATGGCGTCTTTAAACCCCGCAGAAGCCGGATTGTGGGGGTCGTAGACATTTGTGCTGAAGATCATGTTTCCCAACAAATTCAAAGACGTGCAGAAGACCGTGCGGCCGATGTTGACAATCTTGTGAGATGTTGCATAGCTTCGAGTCTGTTAGAGTTGAAGAGCTCAACGGCTGAGATGCGACGGAAATGGCGCCATTGAGGTTCGATTTGGCCCCAGATCATGAAAGATTTGTGATGGTAAAGGGCTTTGAAGGCTTCCGTCAAAGAGTAAGTCAATGTTGTTGGTATATTTTATGAAAATGCATATAAAGTACATTATATGACTACTTCAATCAAATATTTTACTAATGAAATACAATCAATGAATCTCTATTAGGAGACTTTGAATCCATGTCAAGATATTCCAACCATGTTAGGAGTTGTGTCAACTCTATTAGGAGTTGTGTCAACGACATCTCACTAATAAAGAGAAAATCCAAGTATAACAGAACACTCACCACAAACAAGTCTTCCACAAGCATTTCCTCTTGTCTTGCTCAGTTCATGGACACCTAAGATAATGCCAAAAAAAAACTACTAAACGTTGTCAAATACTCTATATGAGATTCAAAATGGTCACCATAAACATGAAGTGTGTGTACAAGGGTCACCCTTCCATTTGTGTTGCCCTAAACCATCTAGCTCATAACTCCAACTAATAAAGAGAGGGGCCCACATGAAATTAATAGCCATTGATTGATTTGGGAGGGTTTACTCACATATTGATTGCCCCTTTGGTGCATGCAAAGGTAGATTATTGTTGTGACACATTCATTATTGGCCACTACCCACTCGCCTTATAAGAGCCCATAACTCCTCCTACACTTGAATATGCTCCAAAAAGAGGAATCTCCAAACATATCACCAATACTAGCTACATTCAAATATTCAAAAGCTACATATAAAACATATACAAAATAACTTGCAAGAGGGATCATCTTACATTTCTGTGAGAGATTGAAAGTTTAGAAGTTCATAATATATTTAGCAATTTTTTGAGTGACTAAAGATTTATTTGGACTTCTTTCCTAGAAAATAGAATCTCCTACTTTTTAGCCCTCTCAATTTGAGTGGGTGGAAATGGGGTAGGATTGAAAATAACCACACAAGCTTAGGTGATTTATACTCTTAGGGTGGGGTCCCATGAAGGGAGCATTTTATGAGTGGGTGTTGAGGAAGTTTTTAAGGAATATTTTAAACCTAGTGGTCCCATGAACTTATAATATATCTAACAATCTTTATGAGTGCCTAAAGATTTATTTAGAATTTTTTACTACAAAATAGGAGCTCCTACTTTTTAGCCCTCTCAATTTGAGTGGGTAGAAATGGGGTGGAGTTGGAAATAGCCCCAAAAGCTTAGGGGATTTCTTACCCATGGGTTAAAAATTTCATATTACTTTTACACCAAAACTAATTAATATATTTAAAATCTTAAGCTATTTCAGTTTTAAAATTTATGGGATCGGGTCAATTTCCTTAGATTTAGGAGCTGAATTCTTTTTCATGAAATAAATTAGAAATTCATGGGACCATTCATGATTAAATATTCCTAAATACTCTTAGGGAGGGGTCCCATGGAGGTAGGTTTTTTTTTTAATAAATGAGTGGGTTTTACGAGGGTGTTTTAGGAATATTTTAAACATAGTTGCCCCATGAACTTCTAGTGCAACCCAACTTAAAAATTTAGATTGTAAAATTGAAAGAAATTGGGAGTTATGAATTTTAATATTTTTAAATAAAGAATATATATTCAAAATATAATTTTGTATTGAGAAGAAATAGACAAACTTACTTTTCCTTCTAAAAGTTTATTTTGCCAGGAATGTAGATTTTAGAAATATTCTGTTACATTGGTGGAGTTAAATCTTGGCCCACCATTATTTTTGTGCTTAAATGAGAAACCTTAGATAGTGTAGGGGCTCTTTTTTTTGGGAGAAGATTCTAAATGATCCTGTGATAGAAATTTATTTTATTTTTCATCAGATCCCTTCTTCCTTGAAAATCAAAGCTTAAGAACCTCCATGTGACAATAATCTAAGATTGGGAGACTTTGTTAAACATGTTGTCTTCTTTATTTTAAATCAAAGAACCATATTCGTATTCAAAATAGTTCTCTCTAGGATATTTATATTTTAAAGTATATTATTTTATATCTATATTTTAAAGTACATTAAATTTTAATTTAATTTTTTTATTATGATTGAAAAGGTTTTGTGTTTAATTTGAAATATTCATCTTAAATTTAGAAATTAATGGCTAAAAGCATATAGAAGAAGTTGCATGACCATCCAAGTGAGCTCTACCATCCATATATTTGTTCATCCCTATTGAAATCATAAATTCCTTTGTACATACATGTTTTTGAAGTATTAGATAGCAGTCAAATCGATGGGGGGCTAAACCCGGAGTACAAAAAGGCTTAGAGATCGGCCAAAAGTTACCTCCCAATCATCTAACTGATACCAGTTTTATACTTCAAAAAGAAAATATGATCCAGAATAGAACTAACAACATTAGTCATGTTGCTAACAAGCATATATAAAGGAAAAACCTTCTAGCAATAAGAAAACATAGCACTACTATCAATCCAACATTTAAACTTATATATATATAAATTAAAGCACCATAGGGCATCAAGTTTAGAGTAACTGGTATCATAATAGCAAAAAGAAAAAATACTAGCAGGGCTAACAGTCCTCCTTCTTTTCAAGTTCCTCATCCTTCTTCACCTTAGGCTAATCCCTATTCGCATCCACCCCCACTTATTTGACAGGTTTGTCTACGAAGGTCTTCATCCTATCCTCTTCTAAGAAGATATATAAGGAGTGGGTAGTCTTTCTCTCCTTTTCCAAGTCTTTCACATTCTTATTCACCTATAGGAAATAAAGGGTAGTTATTGCAAAATGCATAATTTTAGTGGAGAAATCTGCGAGAGTTTCAATTTTTTGGTAGATGCCAATGTGATTGTCTGCCAACTCCTTCATCGACAGTTCTAGGCTATCCAATTGAGCATTTCCATGGCTCTAGCCATGGTTATGCTTCCCTCCCCCGCCCCCCCTCCCCCCGAATTTAGGAGTTATGTGAGAGATTGCAAGTTTAGAAGTTCATAATATATCTAGCAATCTTTTTGAGTTACTAAAGATTTATTTGGAAATTTTTCCTACATAATAGGAGCTCCTACTTTTTAGTCCTCTCAATTTGAGTGGGTGGAAATGGGGTGGGGTTGAAAATAGCCCCACAAGCTTAGGAGATTTAAACTCTTAGGGTGGGGTCCCATCAAGGGAGGAATTTTTTTTTTTAAATGAGTGGGTGTTGCAAAATTTTGTAAGGAATATTTTAAACCTAGTGGTCTTGTGAACTTCTAATATATCTAGGAATCTTTTTGAGTGGCTCAAGATTTATTTAAATTTTTTTACTACAAAATAGGTGCTCCTACATTTTAGCCCCCTTAATTTGAGTGGGTGGAAATGGGGTGGAGTTCAAAATAGCCCCATTTTTCACCAAAATTAAATAATAAATTTAAATCTTAAACTATTTTACTTTTAAAATTTATGGGACTAGGTGAGTTTCCTTAGATTTAGGAGCTAAATTCTATTACTTGAAATAAATTAAAAATTCATAGGACCATTCGTCATTAAATATTTCTAAATACTCATAGGGTGGGGTCCCATGGAGGGAGACTTTTTTTTAAAAATGAGTGGGTTTCATAGAGGTTTTTAAGGAATATTTTAAACATAGTTGCCCAATGAACTTCTAGTGCAAACCAACTTAAATTTTAGACTACAAAATTGAAGGAAATTGTGAGTTATGAATTTTAATATTTTTAATTAAAAAATATACATTCAAATATTATTTTGTATTGAGAAGAAATACAAAAACCTACTTTCCCTACTAAAAGTTTATTTTGATAGGAATGTATATTTTAGAAATATTCTCTTAAGCTGGTGGAGTTAAATCTTGTGCCACCATTATTTTTATGCTTAAGTGAGAAGCCTTAGATAGTGTATGGGCTCTTATTTTTTGGAAGAAGATTCTAAATGATTCTATTATAGAAATTTATTTTATTTTTCATCAGACCCCTTCTTCCTTGGAAATCAAATCTTAAGTTCCTCTATGGGACCCTAATCTAAGATTGGAAGACTTTGATCAACATGATGTTTCTTTAGTTTAAGTCAAAGAATCATATTCATATTCAAAATAGTTCTCTCTAGGATATTTATATTTTAAAGTATATTCTTTTTTATTTATATTTTAAAGTACATTAAATATTTATTTAATATGTTTATTATAATTGAAAAGGTTTTGCTTTAAATATGAAATGTTCATCTCAAGTTTAGAAATCAATGGCTAAAAGAGTATAGACGAGGTTGCACGACTATCCAATTGAGCTCTACCATCCATATATTTGTCCTTCCCTATTCAAATCATAAATTTCTTTGTATATGACATATTTTTGAAGTATTAGATAGAAACCAAATGGATGGGGGGCTGACCCTAGAGTACAAAAAGGCTAAGAGTGTAACGCCCCACCAAGGGATCCAAAAGAATTAACCTAAAGTTTTACTAAGTTTGCTAAACTTTTTTTTTTAAAAGTAAGAATGTATAACATACACATCAAACACATAGAAGCGGAAGCAATAACATGTAATCATCAACAAACATACATAATAGGTTACATTCTTAAAGGATCCCAAGATGTTGAGTCACATTTAAATTTAATTAATTCTAAGTCTAACAACTACCACATCCGCATGAAAGAATAATAAGAAAGTCCAATGTCCATATAATATACATTTGTTCTGAATGCCTCTTGGTAAATTAATTCGGAATGCTCAATCATCCACTGTACATGTCATAGGGTATGAAAGGATTAAAAGAATATACATATGTAAAAATAGAAATGCATCAACCTCCACGAATCCATGATACAAAGTACAGTAAAAATAAATGAAACCATTCACCATAATAATCCATGAACAAAATGAAGGTAAATGCCACCCAAGAAAGTTCCAGCCACGATGACCACAGACGGATCTCAATGGTAAGAGTAAAAAGCACTACCACTCGACCGCATGGAACCTAAATGGTCCACTCCCACCTCGCTGAGGAGATAGTCTCAAGTCCCAAACAAGATATCAAATCACAAAACACAAGTACTCTTTAAGTCTGGGAAATCCTAAAAGTACACTAACTCAAAGGTTCCAAAATAGATAGACATCTAGACCCAGAGGCACACAAGACACGTAGGAAACCTACTATGCAAGCGGGGAAGTCTCATCACAAAAATCACATCAGAAGTTACCCAAGCAATCACTTAGGAATCTCGGGTCCCCTATGATCCTGCGGCCACTAGTATCCTCTTGTACTAACGAGGCATACTATGAAATGCAAGGTTGCAACCAAGCATTCTCTCTACCCCATCCTAGTCTATACTAGTACTCAAAGCATGGAAGAGAACATACAATTATCTTATTAGGTTCATTTAAGTTAGTATTTAGGTGAGATGTTTTCACTTATTAAAACAACTTACAATGGGTTTCTCCAGGCAGCCTCTTAGGGCCCCGACCCCCATTGCAAGCCACTTCTTGACACTACACATAGATAACCTACCCTAGACTCATGAAATCACAAATCGAGAAACATAATAAAATCACTTCAGTCCTATACAAGTGACTGAAAACATCATAATTATAATCCACAATAAACACATCAGTTCTCCATAGGCAATTGATAAGCATCAAATAATAATCATAATGATTAGAATAGTTCTCTATCAGCAGCTAAAGGCATCAATGATAAGTCACAATATCCAAAGGTTCTCCAATGAGCAAACATAAATTATCCTAATAATAAATCACAGTGCTGATCGAAGACTCCAAAATGGTCAAGTCAAACATGTCACAACATGACATCATCAAGAGCATAACAAGACACTTCAATCCCACCAAAGTGACTGAAAAGAAACCCAAGTATAACTAATCGATGACTCAAAAATAGTTAAGTCAAGTAACTCAAAAACATAAACCTCAGCTTCACACAAGGAAACTGGAAAGCAATAACAAATAGTAAAAATATCCATCATAGAGCATATCAACACATCACCATGGTTGGGTTTAGAAAGATCGAAAACAAATCATCATAATATCACAATCGCATAACCCCGAGCCTCTGGTAAACATCCTAAACTGGTCAACACTAGGACAACCCAAAACCCCAAACATAGGCAGTACAATAGAACAATACAATTTCATAGTTTGGATTTGTTTTCAACAATACACATTAGGGTTAAAAGTAAAGTTTCAATTTCATATACATTTCAAGTAATAAGTTTTCGCAATTAACCCTTATCAAATAATATCATTTATTAATTAACTTTAATTAAAGTAATTTTAATTAAATTAATTAATAATTATTGATCTAAATATTTATATTAATATCTTCATTAATTATCAATTTATTAATATTCAACCAAAAACTATTAATAAATTAATAATTACAAAAACTATATTAAAATGCATTAATATTCAAATTGACAAATAATAATAAAATCTATCAATAAATATTATTAAATAATAATAAGTTTACATTATAAAACTTATTAATAAAATACTATTAATACATTTAATATTAAAATCTATTAATAAAAATTACTAAATAATAATAAAATTTATTTTATAAATCATATTTATCTAATTATAATAACTTTACATTATATAACTTTTTTTTAAAATATTAATAATACATAAGCTTATAAATTTTTAAAAGAAACTTCAAACATATTTTAATTAATAAAAGTTTATAAAAACTTTTTAATGAAACATAACATTATAAAGCATATGCCATGCGATTAATTGCAGGCCTGGGGTACGACTGTTGTCACTGTGATCAGTGTCGCATAGCGTGCATAAAGGCCACTGATTTAGAAACGTTTCAACTTATTATTATTAATTAAAAACTTTTTATTATTTCTATTATTAATTAAAAAAATTTTAAATCATTTCCTTCCAAAAGTAATAAAGTACATATTATTTTTTATTATTTAAATTTATTACAACTTAATATAATTAAATTTCAACATTACCCCTTTTAAATATACGTATATTTTAATTTAAATTTTTATTAGTTTTTATAAATGTTTGCAATCATAGTCTGATAGGAGAAATTTGAGTAACCAATTGAATTTCTAAATTAAAATTTTCTTTTCCTAGATTTCAACCCTCCCTATTTTAAGTAAAATTTCATTTTTTTTTTTACGGAGGAAGTTTCAAATTGATTTATTTTTCCAATTCTTATATAAGATGAAGTACGACATAATATCATAGGGTTCATAACAAGAGAGTGAATGATTCATTCAAAAATACCCAGAAATTCTTTTTTTTTTTTAACAATCATGAAGAAGACAGGAAAAGATAATTGCATAATTAATCAGTGGTGAAAGCACAAGACCCTACCTAAGCCTGATGCTAATATGAAACCCTTAAAAAACTATTAGAGAATTCGCTCCCCTTCAATAACTTTTTTCTATAAATCTTTCGTAGAATTCTCCTTCAAAAATTCACTTCCAAAACTCGTGTCTCCAAAATTCGCGGTCCCCCAGAAAATGAACCCCAAAGTTGTGATAAGGAGTTTTCTCCTCAAATCAGGGCACTAATTGTGCATTCACCCGAGAGGACTCTTTGCTCAAATGAGTTAACTCTAAAATAACTTGTATTAATATTTGCTTTATCTTTTTAATGCACGTTAAATGAATTATTAAATAACTTTATTTAATTTTTTCACTTGACTTCTATTTTTAATCATTTATTACTTTTAATCCCATGTGCTCTTTATAAAATTAAAATAACATTATTAACTTCACTATTTTATCTTTTAATTAATTTCTTTTTATTTTCCACTCATGCTCGCATCATGCGATCTAGAAACTTTAATAATTTAATATCTTTTCCACTTTTAATTTATTTTAGAAACTTAATTGATAAAATATTTAATTAACTTAAATAACAATAATATTTAACATTTATTTAAAAATGAACTCTAAATATATTATTATTAAATTTAATTAATATTATCACGTTCTAAATTTATCCTTAAACTTTTATCTTCAAATTCAATTCTTTTTATTTAATTAATCTCTCAATTAATTAAATATTAAAATATCATAATAATTTTTCATTAAATTAAATCATTAATTAATCTTTTTTTAATTAGACTTAATTAAACGAAAATACACCAAGGACTCATGAAACAACATATGAAAACCCAACATAGAAGAACACATACAAAATCAAACTATATGGTTATAACCATGAATTTACGTCATTTGACACATTCGGAGGGTACTTGACTCAGATACTTGTCCTAATTATCAATTAGGACAAATGGCTAAAGGGTTTAGGATTTGGACTTAAGATTTATCTCCCCTCTCTTTCCATTGAGATAATGCGATAGGGTACACTCATCCTGGCAATTCAGGGAAGTCAATACCTGGTACCTGCAACATGCATAAAATCCACGCATGTATAGACACAATATCCTAAGCTAAACAAGCAATGGCAGGAAGTGGTGCATCGTGTAGATCCCGACTACTAGGTGACTACGACTCCCTTCCTTAAGCACATCAGAAACACCATACATAAAGAAAAAAAACATGCACACCATACATACAGTATGGGGTAAGTGTCCATAAGAAGACACATTTGATAATAAACCATCTAACTAATCATCATCAATAACTGAAAACACTAAATAATCATCATACATACATGAAATATAGAGTACCAAGTAATCTCATCATATAATCAATTAAATTTGAAACAATATCTAATAATCTTAAAACAATACTACTAATCATCAAGTATAAAACTGGCCTAAAAGAGTTTGGTAATGATAACTGAAATGGGACTTAGGGGCAAGCACTACAAAGAGATTAGTCGGAGGTTACCTCCCAACCATCTAACTCATACCAGTTTTATACTTCAAAAAGAACATCTGATCCATAATAGAACTAACAAGCAAATAAAAAGGAAAAACATTCTAGTAATAAGGATACATACTACTACTATCAGTCCAACATTTAAACATTTATATATATTATATATTATATATATATATATATACATATATATATATATATTTATATATATATAAATATATATACATGTATACATGTATACACATGTATACATGTATATATATATGTATACATATATATATGTATATATATACATATATATATATATGTATACATATATATATGTATATATATATACATATATATATGTATATATATATACATATATATATGTATATACATAGATATACATATATATACATACATACATACATATCTATATATATATATATATATATATGTATAAATACATATACATATATATATATATAGATATGTATAAATACATATACATATATATATATATATATATGTATATGTATATATATATATATATATATATGTATATATATATATATATATAGATATGTATACATACATATACATATACATATACATATATATATATACACACACATATATATATATATATATGTATATGTATGTATACATATCTATATATATATACACATATATATATGTATATATATATATGTATATGTATGTATACATATATATATATATACATATATATATGTATATATATATGTATATGTATACATATGTATACATACATATACATATATGTATATATATGTATATGTATTTATACATATCTATATATGTATATATATACATATACATATATATATACATATATATATGTATATATATATATAGATATGTATACATACATATACATATATATATATAGATACATACACACACACACACACACACATATATATACATATACATTTACATATACATATACATATGTATATGTATATGTATATGTGTATGTGTATATGTATATATATATATATATATATATATATATATATAAAATAAAGCCTTGTAGGGCATAAAGTTCATGGTAATCTATATCATAACAACATAAAGAGAAAAAGTAATAGTAGGGCTAATTGCCCTCCTTCTTTTCGGGTTCCTCATCCTTCTTCACCTAAGGCTAATCACTATTCACATCCACCCCCTCCTCTTTGACAGGTTTTTCCAAGAGAATCTTTAGCCTATCCTCCACCAGGAAGCCATATAAGGAGTTGTTAGTCTTGCTCTCCTTACCCAAGTCTTTCACATCCTTATTCAGTTGCTAGAAATAAAGGGTAGTGATTGTAGAATGAATCACATTAGTGAAGAAATCCTCCATAGTTTCAAATTTGTGCCAAATGTCAATGTGATTCTCCACCAACTCCTTCGTCAATAGTTCTAGCCTATCCAACTGAGCCTTTCCATGACTCTGGTCATGGTTGTGCATCCCTTTCTTCCCTCTTCCTTAGGAGTACCTTTTAGGGGGGAGGTGATGTTCTCCCCCACACTTCTAGCTAGGGAAGGGTTAGCTTCAAGGGTATCAAAAATGTGGGAGGGACTGAGTGGGTTGGAGACAGGCCTCTTGCCAATGTCCTGGTGAGGTTTCTTTCTTTTGGTGGGATTAATGTCACTTTTGATAGACTCTAAGCTAAAATCTTGTTAAGGGAGCACTTAAATTTCTATAATTGGTGGCATTTGTTGGTTCTCCAAGAACTCTATTTTTCTTCCTTATGTTTGTATCAGAATCAATGAGGCTAATTTTAACCTCACGAGTGAGGCTTTTCTGGTTTTTTTTATGGCTAGGGCCAGGGCCAGGGTCCAAAGAAACATGGGGAGTAATAGTAGCTAGCAAGTTGACAAAAAGTGGCAAGTTTAGGGTTAGGTGATGAATATACAATTTATTCATGAAACCCTAGTAGATGAGATAAAAGGATCCCCCCCCCTTTTCCTAGCCTTGAATATACTATCTTTCATTGAATTCAGCAAAAGGAATAGAAAGGAAATTTGATCCAAATTTTTGAAATGGTTAAGAATGGGGAAATGGTAGAAATAAAGAACCTAAAATCAATCCTCGAGGGTAATGTATCTCATAATAGCATAGCAGATAATGTCCCAGGACTTAGGAAGATGTTCCCTAGAAAATCCACCATGTGTTTGAACCGTTCCTCATTAAACTTGAAGAACTTCTGCAAACTGGTTTCATCATTCACATGTGCTTGCTTACGCCAATTCTTGCCTCCCATGGGAAACCCACTAACCTTAGCTATAACTTTTTCAGTAATTTCAAAATTCATCCCATTGATAGTCACTTTTCTATCATTCTACAAGTTGAACTATTGCATCAAGATGTTCTCCTCATGGTTTATCATCCCTTCCATAAAAGGTAATAAGCCACCCTCCCATAGATAAACAATCACTACTTCGCTCTTGCGAATGCAAGCCTCCACTGCCATAGGTTCAATACGATCAATGATGCCCATACCACATGGCAGGTTGCTTTATTTCCACTGAACTGATAAAATCCTATGTATGTGACACATATCATTTTCCTTGAGAGATTTGTGACTAGGATAACATATTCATTGTAAAATAGAATAATTTATATATAAGATGGGACTAGAAAAATGACTAAGGGAATGAAATATTATAAAAGGTTTTATAACAATTTTCCTTTTGTTGTCTTGTCGAAGTTAGACTTGAGAAATTACGGATCTAAAATTTGGCTGCGAGGAATTACCTTTCATCATCACACTTGAATAGCACCTTTGAAGTTTTTATGATAGTTTTTCTTTATAAGTGTTAAATAATTATTTATTATGAATATTATTATTTGATTATTTATTTCATTTGTTGAATTTATATCATTTGTTATAATTTATTTTAATATTTTAATTTATATTATATTTTATAAAATTTAAATATTACATATTTTCTATACAATGTATTTATTATTATAATTTTTTAAGGTAAAAGGTCATATCTATATGTATTATATATAGAAAATATATAACTAACAATCACAAAATGAATCATAAGTTCTGAATATCTATAGCTAGAAAATCCATGAATCTGAAATAAAAATACCTTGCTAAGATATTTTATCCAGCTACATGTTAGCACCATACAACTAAACCTAAACAAAATTTAACAAAAAAATGACATCTATAAATATTAATTGGAAGGTTACTAAGTAGTACTAAAATTTATCAAAAATAAACCATAGATATAACATTGATTCCTAAAATACATGACTTCTCAACAACTTCCTCTAGCTTTGGAAGACAATAACCAAGCACATAATCTTTATTTTCTCCATATTCCATATTTTTAGGAGGAATACCACTACCCAAACCATTATCAACCTCATCCTTTAGCTTTTCTTTGAAGTCATTAGCCACTCTGTGTTGTCTCCAAGTTATTAAACACAACCTAAGAAATGGACAATGAAAAATTGACATCTTATGCATAACATAGAAGGTGGCCTTACTAGATACAAAAAACTTATGAGCAATCAAATCACATAGTAAACCACACCCTTTTCTAATACATAATGGTTTTTAGACAATAAAGAATTTTTAATTGCATCAAACAAATGAGCAATGACCTAGCTTTTTATTCAAATGCATGTGAGAAAACAACCCAACTAGGGCCTTTCCCTTAAACACATCTTATTCCTAAGAGCCAAAAATTAATAAAAATATTTTAGAAACTCCTATCTAGCATATCTATCAAGAAAAAATTCTAGTAAAGCTTTCTCTTGGACAAGATCAACAATATTTGATATTAAAACCATTGATATTGAGGATGGGTATATAATTATCTAGGTGAGTTGGGTACTTGAACTCTCTCCCTAGTTAGTGGATGTCCTTCTTCATTCTCTAGTCATGCTAAGAGAATATCCTCTATAGCTTGGAATTGAGCAAAGGTCTAGGAAATGGGCATTTCAAGCCCTTCATTGGCACTAAAATCCTACTATTTAGAGGAGTGTCTCTCATTTCTTATTCACAACCCAAAAGCATAACAAGAGAATCAACAAAAATATGAAAAAAGTACATATGTACATTTTATTTTTTGTACAAGTTTTAAGAGTTTATTATTTTAAAATATATTCTAATAAAAATATCTAAAATATATCTTACTAGAAGACAATAAGAGAGACTATTACAAGTAACAATACCTTGATATTCAAACATGGGTAGCATCTCTAGAGGAGCAAAATAGGCTGCTAGGTTTTTTGAGGATGCCAATCCTCAAATACAGGTGATTCCAAGGAGTCCTTAGATGAACAAGATGATGTGTATTTTTCCTAGTGGGGATCCTTGATGTTGACCCTCCCACCTTTGGTTTTTTTTGCAATGGATTTGTGGGCTATTTGGATGGCCTCTTTTGTCTCCTGTGGTAGTGACATCATTTTGTTTGTGGCTTGAATGGATACTTTTCTTGGGGGTTTTGTGTGTGCCCTATTGTGTGGGGACTCCTTGTGGTGGTTTTTTGGGGGTGTCTTCATAGTTTGGATGTTATTGGAGATACCTTTTTGGGATTGCCATGATGTGGAAGGGTTTGTAATATGTTGGTGCAGGAGTTTTTTGGTAGCACTTCTGTTCGCCACTATGGGCTTTTGATGTATTGGGTTGTTTGGCCTAGGTGTATTGCCAGTCTCCACCTATGTTGGGCTCTCTTATATTTGGAGTTTTTTGGAGATGAAGATGCACATGGATTTGGATTGGATGGCTATGTATAGTGGCTTCAATGACATTTCTTCTCCTTGGGGCCTTGTGTTGTGGCTCATGGGGCTTTCATGATTCCTAGGCTTTATAGGGGCTTGGTTGTTGATGCTCTGGTCTATAGGGTAAATGTTGTCCCTATCCTTGTTTCTAGTCTATTGATGGGGTTGTTTTTCCTAGATGGGTCTTCATTTTTGGGGTTTTTCTTGTTAGTAGACCCCCTTGGCTAGGAACTTTTGTGGGGTGCACTTTTATTCATCATTTTGGGATTCTCTTTTCTCTTGATTCTTATTTGTTTCATGTTTCCTTTAGTTTCTTATGCTTTGGGGTGAAGACTTCCACTATTTAGTGGTTCAATGGGGTTGAGGTAGCCATTTTGGCAATTTTGATGCATGTGTTGTGAATGTGTCATCTATTAAGTTCTTTTACTTCCTTGCTTCCTATTGAGGTGGATGACCCTATTAAGGTGGGAGCAAAGCTTATGGAGGTAGTTGATTATTGGGGAAAGTGATGGTGATTTGGCTCAAGAGGTACTTCCTTTTTTTATTTGTGAGTATCTCCTTCTTGTAAGATATTTGTCTATGTAGAGCATGTTTGGATAGTGTACTTCATGTAGTAAAGAAGGGATGACTCTACAACTAAATTCTTTTGTGCAAAGATTGTGTTACTTCCTTTGAGGATGGCCTGAGTCTTCCTCTTTACTTCCATCTTTACATCTCTTGTAGAGGTGGAGCTATCTCCTATTGAGGTGGAGATCATATTTGGGCATAGGGAAGTAGAGGAGACACCTATCAAGATGATGTGTACTTGTAGTACTTTTAGTAGTTTTGTTTGTGGAAGAAAGGGTAGAAGCTCTTACATTGGGGTTTTTGTCTCCCCCCCTGCTCCTCTCATTTCTATTATGGTAATTTGGGATCTTAAGGGAAACTGGAAGACTTTTGATTGCATTTTCCAAGGCTAGAGGTTGTGCATTTCCTAGACCCATGGTTGGAAGATATGTACTTTTTTTGCCAAGGCTACAGGTTAAGCATTGTGTAGACCCATGGTTCGAAGATACATAGTCTTTTTTCCAAGAGTAGAGGTATAGTCTTGTTTGGAACTATATTTTTTCTTAGAGTTCTAATAGATTTGGATGACTAGAGTCTTCTCCCTTATTGTTATGGTGATTTCATATTTTAAATTTTATTTTCCTTGTGATGAAGTGATTTTTTATAGTTTTAAAGGGCACACTCAATTCCATTGTTATTGTTTTTTGGTTTAAAATTGTAACTATTTTGGGGCCTTGTCCCAAGTTATTCATTGATTATGTTGACCATGGTTGGTGGGTTAGTCACTTGTGGACCTTTATCTTTGACAAAGGGAGATCTATTTATTTACATTTCTCATTACTAGGCATTGGTAATTTCCTATTATTGGTGTCTAGAGCTCTAATTATACTTCAGGTCAACATTTGTTAATTTCTTCTTTTCCTAATTAAAAAAACCAATTGGTATTTCATTTTATTTTATTTTTACATGATTTAAATTGTCTATAACATAAATATAGTATTTCACTATATAAATTTTATTTACACAAATTATCTTTAGTCCATACAAATACTTTTTACTTTAAAAAAATTAATTTGAATTTTGTAAAATATTATATAATGAAAGGTATAAGAGAGCACTATTAGTTTGAGTAATGATATATATATTTTTTTATCTAGGACTACACAATGATTTTTATTTATATAATAATTATGAAACTTTGTTTATAATTACTAATTCTAATATTGATAAGAAAAACTTCAAAACATATGATGCTAAATGATAATAAAAGATGCTAAATTATAAGTAACAAGTTCAAATGAGTTGAACATGTCATTTTTGGCATACCATTTTTTTTCAAGTAATATTTGTATGTGTATATGTATGTGTACATGTGTGTACACACACACACACACACAAAGACATATATATATATATATATATATATATATATATATATATATATATATATGTATATAATGTGTATGTATATATGTGTGTGTGTGTGTGTGTATTTACATATATGTATACATGTATCTATATATGTATATACATAGATACATATATGTGTATGTATATGTATATATACACATATGTATATATAGATGTGTATATACATACATGTATGTATATATATATACATATATATGTGTGTATATATGTATACATGTATGTATATGTATATACACATCTATATATATACATATGTATATATACACATAGATAAATATATATGTATATGTATCTATGTATGTATGTATACATATATGTATATATATCTGTGTGTGTGTGTGTGTGTGTGTGTGTGTGTGTGTGTGTGTGTGTATGTATATGTATATATGCATATACATATACATACATACATATATGTGTACATATATGTACATATATATGTAGATATATATGTATATATGTACATATATGTAGATATATATATATATATATATATATCTGTATATATATGTATATATATATACACACATATACATACATACATACATACATACATACATATGTGTATGTATGTGTGTGTGTATATATATATATATATATACACATACATACACATATGTATGTATGTATGTATATGGGTAGGTAGGTAGATAGATAGATAGATACACATGTGTGTGTATGTAATAATACACATATTATTTAAAAGAAAATGGTACATGACAAAAATGACATGTTCAAGTCATTTAATCTTGGTAGATATAATAGCATCTTTTATTATCATTTAGCATCATATATTTTGAGTTTTTCTTATATATATTAAGTGGATACATAATTGATTTGAAACTATATTTCTTAAAGAAAATAAAATAAAAAGGAAACCTTGATTTTTTGCATGACGTACCATTTGACCTCATCTACTATACACATATATATAAAAAACTAGAAGAAATAAATAAATGTATTAATTTTCAATACACCTAATAAGTTATTTATTATTATTATTATTATTATTAGTCACTCCTACTTAATGGTGGGGACTAATGTTTTCAAGATACTCTTAACTACTAATTCTTGCATTGGAAATAGGGAAATATAGGAAATTTCCCATTTAACATATGGTAAGGTAGATTTTTATTATTAATTTAGAAAATTTCAATTTGTATTTCTCTTTTTCTATTGGTTCTATTTTTTTCTTTCTCATTATTATTTTCCTTTTTACCCTTTAGAAAATAGGAAAACAATAAGTGGGATGTTGGACATGTGGCATGCTCTTTGAGTCTTAACATTTTGCATTCTATAAGTAGTTCACATGGTTTTCTTATGTTACCACATTTTGCATACATGAATACCAGACCACATTTTGCATACATGAATACCAGAAATGTTGGATGAGAATAAAATGAATTTATTGATAATAGATGACAAAGAGAACCTTCTCATGAAACATAGGCTATTTGCAAGCATTGTTGCCACTTTCACATTTATAAACTATTTATCCAATGTAAGTATGAAACTCGTTATGGGGATTTGGCCTCTAGAAGTGTAGAGGACTAATTTTTTCCCATTATGCCACAGTCATAAATTCCTTCATTGTGATCATATTTCCATAACTAATTAAGTTGAAGAATTCAAGTTGCTAATGAAGAAATATTAGAATGTGATAATACATTATACTATTTTTCATTAATGTCAAACTATTTGGAATATTATTTTCACTTGTTATCATATATTTTAGTAATAATATTCTTGAGTATATGAAGATGTTAAGGTATCTCCAAAGGGCATGTCAATAAGAATCTTATCGGGCAATAGTTGGAACAAACAATACCAAGTGGTAGACAATTGAATCCTATGATTTCTTATCAAGCATATATGCTAATAGATCTTATTCAAGAAAATATTAATCATAATATCATAAAATAAGAAGGTAAGAGGATAGTAAATACTTATCGACAAGACTATGTCTAATCAATAAACTATGAACAAAGTCCCATAAAAAAAAGGATGACTTGTTGGAAAGAGTGAATGCTTATAGGTGATAAAAGAGATGATGATGCATTGTAAAAGGGAATATGGATGAATTAAGTTTTATTCAAGGTAAATGGTAATGAAATGGAGATCAACATAATGAGGAAAAGGAGGAATGCTCAAGAACTTTCCACAAGGTCAAAAATAGCTTCTAGAAATGATGAAATCATATCAACAATTGGATGAAAAGATTATGGTCAATGGATCCAAGTTTAGGGTTTGTGGTGAAGTTATTGCTACATAAGGGAATAAGGAAGAAGAAATTTTGTATCACATCACATAGTAGCATCATGAAGAGAAGAAGAATATTTTGGTGAAGCTTAGTGTGGTAGGATATGAATGGAATAGAGGAACTAATCAATGAAGAACATTTGTGATCACAAAAGAGGATATAGATTTGAATAGAGGATTGAAGTGGTATTTTATTATAATAACGAACTTCAATGGATCTAATATAGTATAGTTAGTGGCTACATGCAA
This sequence comes from Cupressus sempervirens, assembly GCA_028749045.1. Classification (NCBI taxonomy): domain Eukaryota; kingdom Viridiplantae; phylum Streptophyta; class Pinopsida; order Cupressales; family Cupressaceae; genus Cupressus; species Cupressus sempervirens. The sequence goes on from CM053788.1 coordinate 588,307,905, forward strand.
GATCATGGTCAAAAAAACTGTAGTGCCTGCCCCTAGTTCACATTTTTGCTATCATTGTCAAACTCATTTAGGGCTAGTTTTATGTTGATGATTATTAGTAACATTATTTTGAGATTATAAGATATTGTTTCAGATTCAGTTTATTATATGATGAGATTACTTGGTACTTTATAGTTCATGTATGTATGATGATTATTATAGTGTTTGCAGTTATTGATGATGATTAGTTAGATGATTTATTATCATATATGTTTTCTTATGGATACTTACCCCATACTTGGATGTGTATGTTGTGCGTGTTTTTTTTCTTTCTGTATGGAATTTCTGATGTGGTTAAGGAAGGGATTCATAGTCACCTACTAGTCGAGATCTACATGATGCACCACTTCTTGCCATTGCCTGTTTAGCTTGGTATATGTTGTGCTTGTACATGCATGGATTTTATGCAGGTTGCAAGTACCAAGTATTGACTTCCCTAAATTGCTAGGATGAGTGTACCCTATCACATTATCTCAATGCTAAGAGAGGGGAGATAAATTCTCAAGTCCAAATCCCAACCCTTTAAGCCATTTATCTAAGTCGAGTACCCCCTGAATATGTCGGATGACATAATTTGTGATATTAACCTTTATGGTTTGATTTTGTATGTGTTTTTCTATGATGGGTTTTTGTATTTTACTTTATGAGTCTTTGGTGTATTTTCTAGTAGTTAAGTCTAATTAAAAGATTTAATTAATGATTTAATTTAATGGAAACTTATTATGATATTTTAATATTTTATTTTATTTAATTAATTGGGAAATTAATTAAATAAATAATAATAATTAAATTTGAAGGTAAAAGTTATAAGTTTAAATTTGGAATGTGATAATATTTATTTAATTTAATAATAATATATTTAGAGTACATTTTAAAATAAATGCTAAATAATATTATTATTTAAGTTAATAAATATTTTATCAAATAAGTTTCAAAAATAAATTTAAGAGTGGAAAAGATATTAAAATTATTAAAAGATTCTAGATCGCATGATGCATGCATGTGATTAAAATATATTAAGATAAAACAAGTGGATTTAATAAAGTGAGTGCATGAGATTTAAAATTAATAAATTAATTTAAAAATAAATAGATAAACAAATAAAGTGAATATTAAATAAATTAATATGCATAATTTTAATAATTATTCAAATAGGTGTATGCGAGCTCTTGGGAGTTGTCATGTTGACATTACAGGAGTTTGCACTCTAATTATGCCCATGTTGTCTACACTTAGGAGTTAGCACATTATTTGAGCACATGGTGTCTACAACATTCTAGACACCTCATCATGTTTATCTTCTTATCATGGAAGATATGTGCTTATTTGTCATGCTTATCTCTTAGTTTTTTCTAGACACATTCTAAATGCATCTTAGAGGCCTTTATCTACAAGCTCTCCTAGTGTGTATGGACATTCTCATATGCTTCTACAAGCAATTCTAGTCACTTGGGGGTTCGGTTCTTGGAGGTATTGCGAATGTTGGAGAAGGAAGGAATTTTTGGAAAGGAGAAGGTTCTAAGAGGAGGAGCTTCTCTACAATTTTCGGAGGGGTAGCGAATTAGCATTAGTGCCCAGGTAGGCACTCATGATTATTTCACATATTTTATTACGCTCTTTCTCTTCCTCTCTTCATCATGTCTATTATGTGTGTCTGAATAATTCTCTATGAATGAATCTTCAATTTTGTAATTTGAAATTGAGGCATGCATATTGTTTCATCCGGTTATGAGAATTAAAAATATTATTGCAATCTTCTCTTAGAAGAATCAAGATTTGGAAATTGATTCGGGTTTGGGTTCGAATTAAAATAGAATCTTATTATTATGCATTAGTTTTATATGATTTATTAACTAATCTAATTAAATTAAATTTAATTAAGATTAGTTAATAGTAGAAGAAGTGTAATTAATTATTTGTCAATTTAAGTAAATGGATTTTTAAATGAGGGTGAATTAAAAGAAAAGAGATATTAATAAGTGTTTAGTGGAATTAAATAATTGAATTATTAATGAGATTGATTTTACTTAAAATCAATGAAGATTATTTTAAATAAATGTTTGTCCTTGAACTATTTTAAGGAAATTGTAAACTAATTATTTGAAAGTTGATAAGTATTATTCTTATGACTTGAATAATGGGAGATGCTCTTAGAATTAAGAGGATTTAATTTAATTATTTAGTAACATTGATCTTAGTAAAATAATGCAATGATTTTATTAAAAGTCAATGAGAACTAGTTCAATGATTTAAATAAGTAAATAGTTATCTTCTGATTATTTTAGAAAATTGTTTAAATTAATGTAACGATAATTCTATGTTTTATTCGAAAAGATAGATGGGTTGACTTGGAGATTAAACGAAGAATCTTATACACTTGAAGTATACTTGAACAAAATTTGAAACCTCATATTTGGCTTAATCTGTGATTGCAAAAGAAAACTAAAATATGTGTTTGTATCTTGTTCTTTATGCTATCCATATTTGGGGATTGGGTGATCCTAGAGTGTTGACCTATTATAGGATATCAACTAGAGGCTTGGGAGTTATGTGAATTTGATGGCATGTTGATGTTATTTGATCTCGGTCTTGTAAACCCAACCATGGTTATGTGATGGCATGCTCTATGGTGTGTGTGGTATACTGATTGATAATGTTTTTAGTCTTCTTGTGTAAGAAGTGATTTATGTAACCATTTATGAGTTATTGATCAATTGATTTTGGATTACCTCCCAATCACCTTGATGGGATTGGAGTGTTTATCTAATCTTGATGGTGTCATGTTGTGACATGTTTTGACTTGACCATTTTGGAGTCTTCGATCACTATTACTTTGAGATACTTTCTAGTTGCTCATTGGGAACTGAAGGATATTATGATTATCATTGGATGCTTTTTAGTTGCTTGTGGAGAACTGATGTGATTATTTTGATTATCTTTATGATGCTTTCTAGTTTCTTGTATAGGATTGAGGTGATTTTGTGATTTTTGATTTCATGAGCCTAGGGTAAGTTATCTACTTGTAGTGTCAGGAAGTGGCTTGCAATGGGGGTTGAGGCCCTAAGTGGCTGCTAGGGTAACTCATTGTAAGTTAATTTAATAAGTGAAAACATTTACACTAAATGGGGATTAAAATGAACCTAATAAGATAATTTTATGTTCTTTCCCATGCCTCGAGTGCTAGTATAGATTAGGATGGGAATAAAGAGAAAGCTTGGTTGTGACCTTGCATTTTGTAGTATGCCTCGTTAGTATGAGAGGATACTAATGGCCACATAGGGATCACTAGGGGGCCGAGATCTATTGAGAGACTACCAAGGTAACTCTAGTGTGATTCATGCAATGACACTTTCTTTCTTACATAGTAGGTTTCCTACATGTCTTTATTGTGCCTCTGGGATTAGATGTCAGTTTGTGTTGGAACCTTTGAGTTAGCATACTTTTAGGATTTCTAGACTTAGAGAGTATTTGTGTTATGTGATTTGATATCCTGTTTGGGACTTGAGACTATCTCCTCAGCATAGTGGGAGTAGGCCATTTAGGTTCCACACGGTCGGGTGGTAGTGCTTATTTACTCATATCATTTGAGATCCATCCGTAGTCACCGTGACTGGAGCATTCTTTGTTGGTATTTATCTTCATGGATCTTACAATGGATGTTATTTACTGGCATGTTTCTTTATATTGATGATTAGCATATGATAGATGATGTTATCTAATTTTTAGGATCATCTTATGCTTTATTCCTTGCATGTTAGTTTTCTTTATGCGTATGTTGTAGCATGTTAGGTTTATTTATGCATATGTTGTAGTATGTTTACAAGTGAAATCCTTATTACTATAATACCGATGATCTCTTCGGTGACTTGGGATGTTACACACAGAGGGATGGCTAGTACCCACGATGGTCTAATGATGTTATTTACGATTGGAAGGAACCGCACACTTAGATAATTATGTGTTATGATTTATGGTTATCCTTTATGATGGATGTTTATATCTTCTATGATGTATGGAATATGGTTTCATTTACTTTATTGTAGTTTCATCATGGATTAGAATAGGATGATGTAATTTATTTTCACATATGTATATTCTTTTAAGCCTTTCATTCCCTGTGACATGTATAGTGGATGATTGAGCATTCCACATTTCATTTGCGAAGAGGCATCCGGAACAAATGTATATTATGGACATTGGACTTTTTAATTATTCTTTCATGTGGATGTTGTAGTTGTTAGACTTAGTACTAGTTAGATTAAATGTGACTCAACATTTTGGGATCCTTAAGGAATGTAACTTGTTATGTATGCTTTAGTTGATTGTATATTATTGATTCCGCTACTAGGTGAACATCGATGTTATTGCTTTTGCTACTTGATATGAATGGTTTATCTTCCATGTTAAAAAAAAATTGTTTGCCAAACTTAGTAAAAATTTAGGTTAATTCTTTTGGATCCCAATGTAGGATTGAAGTGGTATATTATTATAATAAGGAACTTCAATGGATCGAATATAGTAGAGTTAGTGGGTACATGCAAGACCATGGTCAACAAAACTATGCCCTTAAGTGATAGTGGAAAATTGGTAAATCAAGGTTATGTAAACTTGATGCATACTTTTAAAGTAGTTATAAACTTTACATATAAAAAGTTGTAAGACAAAAATCTGTAGGAAATTGAGTGTAGTTTCTCCAACTTTTTCATTTTAATGTAGTAGTGCAAACATTTCAGGATGAAAATAAGAAGAAGGTGGATGTCTAACCACCTTAATCAAAACCAAATTATAATATTTTTCAATAAGATTATAGATATAAGAAGTAGACTCATGCTCAGATGTGACACATATTTTTGGGTTTTTTATTACAAATAAATAATTAATTAAAAATTTTATACTATAACATTTTTAGAATACAAGATCTCCCATGTTTGACCACCTTAACTAGTTCTAAACTTTACAAAATTAACTTTTAATTTATTTTCCATGTAGTAGGAAAAGAATAAAATGTGATGCATTTTTAAGTTTTCAAAATTTTTATACCATTTGAAATATATATATATATATATATATATTCCAATTAGTATGTTAATTTGCACATTGTAGGCATCCTCATTAGAAATTAAGTAATAATTACTTATTGATCTTGTATTTTGACAACAATTATATTGATAAAATCTTGAGAACGTTCTCAAGAATTCCTTTTCGTTTCATTGAATTTGGATGAAGCAAGAGTCATCAAATGATTAGTGAAATTCTACATGTCAAATAAACTTGGCATAAACATATTTTTTAAGTTGACCAAATAGGCTTTGTAAATACTAAGCCTATTCAAGAATCCAATGGCTATCATGTACCCAATAATTTCACATACCCAATTGGTGGTAGTAAACTTAAAATCTACAAATTTAGTACCTTTTTAAATTTTAAGAAAAAGTTATATAAGTATGTTAGAAAAAAATTAGTAGTTCCAACTAGCTTATATTAATATATAAATATTACTATATACTATTTTACTATTACATATATTATATAATAAATATTATTATTACAAAACTATATATTATTAAATATAATTATAGAGTATATTAGGATCATATATAGTATTGTATGGTGTTTGTAGTATTACATATTATATATACTATTATAAATAACATATTATTATATAGTATTAAATATACTATAATATCTAGTACAATATATTTTAACATAGCATTATAAATTTTTATAAATTATTATTTAGTATTCTATATTTTGTTCAATATAAATAATGGTATTTAATACTATATAGTATTTGATCCAACTAAGTTGTCATATGTTGTCAGGTAATGGGTTGAAAGGGGTCATAGGGTATCCTATCACCCCTTTTGACCCATTTCAACACAACCTGTATGTCCCTAGGGGTCCTAAGACTCCTAGGAACATATGTTGTCATGTAGTGGGTTGAAATGGGACATAGGATACCCTATGACCTAGGTTTGGACCCATTAGAACACAACATGCATAACCCTAGCAGTAATAGGACCTTTAGGAACCTACATTTTTTGTGTGATGGGTTGAAAGCGGTCTTAAGGTATCCTATAACCCCTTTCGACCCATTAGAATATATAGATATTTCTCGAGGGGCACTAGGAACCCTAAGAATATATGTTGACATGTAATAGGTTCAAAGGGTTCATAAGGTATCTTATGACCCCTTATGAACCATTGAAACATGATACACATGTCCCTAGGGTTCCTAGGAACATATGTTATCATCTAGTGGCTCAAAAGGGGTCATAAGATAAAATATGACCCCTTTTGACCCATTGGAAATGATCATGCACGTTCTTAGGGTTCCTAGGACTCCTAGAAATATATGTTGTCATGTAATGGATCAAAAAGGGTCATAGGGTACCCTATGACTCCTTTTGAGCCATTGGATCACAACGTGTATGTCCCTAGGGGTCCTCAGATAGCTAGGAACATATTTTAATTTGCAATGTGTTGAAAGGGTTCATAGGATACCCTATGACTTCTTTATACCCATTGAAACATGGCATGACTAATTTCCCATTTTTTTGTGCTTAGTAACTCTAATTTACTACAACATGATCAAGTTGTCATTATTTTAGCATAACTTCATCTCTCATCAATCTGTACTCTATCCTCGATTACTCTTTATATAGAAATATTTTTTCTTCCACCATACGTAAACTAATTAGGGTTTCGAAGAATCTAGAGTTCTCACGTTAGCTTAGCCTTTTTATATATAAATAATCGCTATGTCTTATCAAGTTCTATCTAATCAAATGTCCATTTGTATCTTTTTATTTTTCATAACTCAACCTTTCCTCTAGGCTCTATTGTTATGAGAAATTTCTCAAATCCTCTTCATCAATCAAATAGTTATGACATTTGGATTAGGTAGCAATATGTCTTATTAATAGATTTGACATGAATGAAAAAATAATAATTGTTCCAATTGTAGTTTTCTAACTACTTCTTGTTTGGTATCTCCTCTTTCATTAAGACCAAGTAATGGAAGAATATTATTCACCAATATGCCAAAGCTTAGGTCAACATATCAAAATTCAAAAAAGAAAATTTTACTTCTTCAATATGGAGGTTGTCTTATAAACTAGGGTCACCTCTATACTATTTTTTCAAATAGCCTCCCTCCTAGACACTTGGTTGGGCCTCCCTCTCATGATGCATGAAGTTAGAAACTAGTTTTAGAACATGATCATTGAAAGGTTCCAATGAAAGCTAGATGGATCGAAAGGAAAGACACTTGGTGGTACAAGAAAACTCTAGCTCCTTATTACCTCCCTTTAAGAGATTCTAGTGTACTTTCTATCCATCTTTAAACTTTTGATCTCTATGGCTCTTATGCTAGAGAAAATATACAAAAAATTCCTTTGGATGATCTTGGAAGAAAAAGATAAAATTATCTTGGACAACTAGGATATTATTCATCAACCCAATGATATCGAAGGTATGGGAGTTATAAAAGTTAAGGACCTCAATAAATCCTTCATAGATAAAATTTCATAGAATTTTGCCAAAGAGGAGGGAGGGGTGACCAAAAATAATGATGGCTAAATATATTGATAATGCACCCTTAACCTCTCACATTTTAAATATAGATATCCCTTATGGTTCGAGGATTTGGAACAACATAATCAAAAATTGTATCTCTCTCCAATGGGGGCTTGGATGGTTAATTGAAAAATGGAACCAAAATAGGTTTTCGGAGGACAATTGGTTAGGAGGTAAACCTCTAATTTGCAACAAGTTTTGTAATGTTGAAAATGTTATAAAGAAAACATTTGGACATTTTTTCAAAGATTACATTAGTCCTTTCCAGTAATAGATAGCTTAGAAGGAATAGGAGAGGCAAACTTTAATATTTAGCACATATTATGGAATTGTAGGAGTTTATCAACACCTTAAGGATCCTTCTAACACACTTTAATAAAAAAATCATATGGGATAGAAATGGTTTGGGTGATTTCTTTGTAAGATTTCCGTACCTTCAATTGAATGACATAGAAGTCCTAAGGATTTTCTTGAAGAAGGTTTGGTTTCAACTATTAATACTTGAGATAAACTTCTTCTAGTTGGAAACATTTCATGAATGAATCCTAACTATTGATAACCTTGAGAGAAGAGGCTTCCAATTACCTAATAAATGATGCCTTTATAAGTGGTTGGAGAAAGATATCTACCACCTTTTTGTCTCTTTCCAATTAGTAACTCATTTGTGGACTACTATTTTGTAAAATTTTAACATCTCATGGGTCTAGGGGGTGACATGCATCAATTTATGGATTGGATCAGTCCTCGATGCACCCTCCCATCCTCCTCCTTTAGAGACGCATTTCTCCAAATGTCTTCTTGAGCATCTAGGGAGAAAGGAACAATAGGATTGTTTTAGAGAAACTGAGCTAAATGTAGAAAATGTTACTGCTCTGATGGTGAAGTTCCTAAGAAAAACTATTTAGATGACATCTTGGAGAAAGTTGGATAGATCCCCCTTCCCCCTAGTATTTATAGTTGATCAATGGATTTTCACCTTCCTATGGAGGCTACAAATTTTAATACTTCTAAAATAAATATAGAACTACTACCAAATGGAATTCCCCCTAGGTGGATGTATCATGCTCAACTTTAATAGTGTAGCTAAGTTAGGGGTGGTAGCAGGGGGTAATATTGTTAGGGATGAGAGAGAAAGATTGATTTTAGCTTATACAAGAAATTTTGGTAATAACTCTTCTAATATGGTAGTGGCCCTAGCCATGTTGTGGGGGATAAAATTTACTTCCCATTTAGGTAGGACCAACAAGGTTTTTGAAGGGGATTCAAAGTTAATTTTTGAAGTTGTCAATTTCTAGTCAAAGATGGGTTGGTCCCTAGAAGGTTTTGCATCTGATGTTTGGATGTACCTTGATAGAATGAGGGTAGCAAAAGCTTAGCACACATTTTGAGAGTGAAATTCTATGGTTGGCAAGCTAGCACATTTGGTATTGGGAATGAAAGGTATTATTTGTTGTAGATAGCTTGTGTCAAACCATTATGATATCATCATTGTTGGAAATGATTATAAAGAAAAGTTATTGGAATGATATATGGAACTAGTAAAGAATGTTCTCAATCATTGTTTTGTCATTGATGTCAAACTTGCTCCTTACAGGAATGAAAATTGCTTTAGTGATCCAAATACTATCAATTAGTTGATTGTTAAGCAGGAGGCAATCAATAAGATGTAACTAGAACACCTAGAGAAAGGTTAAAGTTATGATGTTGTAATGAAGTACAAGGATCAGCTAAGCCATTGATGAAAAAGTATATTTGATGACATACTATAAGACACAGAGAATGGGCACACAAAAATATATTAAAGGTGTAAGGTTTTAGCTAAGACATCTGTAAAGCCTAACTAAATTTCACTAGAGAGAAGGAGCCGAGAAAGCTAATGAGTGCCAAATAGATTCCTAGTCGAAGTCGAGCAACTTCAACCTCAAAGTGCCAAGTAATATCAAGTGCTTAGTAATATCAAGTGCTGAGTAATATCAAGTGCCGAGTGATATCAAGTGCTGAGCAAATATAGGTGTCGAGTAACACAGCGGTGCTGAGCGTCAGTAAAACTAATAGTGCCGAGTAACACAATAATGCCAAGTTGCTGCATTATTTTGAAAATTGAAGATTTGCAAGATCTAAGCTGACAAGGTTGTTATCTAGAAGTTTGTGAATAAAATGGAAGATACGAATGATGAGCTGGTGGCACAGAACACCATGTAAAATGTTTTTAAGGATACAACTAACGAAGTTTCTGGATGAGAACAAGATATGAGGTAGATACATTGTATCCTACCTAATCCATTTGAAACCCTAAAATTGGAGAGGGAGAATTGAGCGGCAAAGACAAATCAGATTTCTATTTAAGGAGTCATAAGTTAATGAAGAAAGTGAGAGAGAGGTGGTCAGGCATGAAAGCATGAAACGCTCAAGGATGTGCTAAGGAGAAAAGAGAGCATAGTTACTCTGTTTCAGTAAGAAGACCCCTAATATGGATGCATTGGTATAATGAGTTAGAAGGCTCAAGGAGACAAAGCTTGAGTAGAAGGCAAGCAGTCAGAGCTGAAGTGATTGAAGCCAAGCATAAGGATTGAACTAAAAGTCTGATCTAAAATCTGCAAAGTATGTTGTAAGTTATCTCAAATCAAAAGGCCATTATCGTTACTTTCTAGCAATTGTAACAGTTAGTTTAAATCCTATGGACTTAGGTTGGTTTGATAGCCATGAGATAAATCCTTTAATAGGGTGACATTCCAAGTGAATGTTCTAAAGTCCTTTAACCAGGCCCATTCCTAACAGTTTGGTGAAATCCTCTAACAAGGTCACATTTAACAGTGTGTTGTAAGCCTTTAACAGGGCAGGCTTTTAACAGGGCATCACTTTAGAAGAGTGAAAATCAAGTAGCATGTTACTAGTGGTTTTTACCAAATTGGGTTTCCATGTAAATCATTGTGTCATGTGTTGATCTTGCATATTTTATCTTTGCATGTTGATTTACTGTAACTTGCTAATATGATTGATTTAAGTTTGGATGGATGAAAAGTGTATGCATTCATTAAAAGTAGTGAAAAAGTATTAATAGGGTATTTGGACCTTGGATAACTTATTCACCCCCCCCCTCTCAATTATTCTAAAGAATTCTAACAATTGGTATCAGAGCTTGATTGTTGACTCAATTTAAAGGGACTATAAGAAGAAAAGATCAAAATGCCTAAGAGAGAAGTCCCCAAGCTCAACAAAGACAACTTTGTTGCATGGAAAAGCTTGATGAAGCTACATCTTGGATCCATAGGAGATTATGCCAAAAATTCAATTATCACTGAACATGTAGATCTAACAGGTGCTCCTACTACAAAAGACATGAAAAACAAGCAAGAACACAATTAGACAATGCTAGAAATTGTCTCTCCACTCAACTATGCTAAATTTGATGATATCAAAGGATGTGACACTACATTCAAAATGTGGAAAGCCCTATCAGACATCTATGGAGGTGATCAGAATGTACAAAGAGCATAAAGAGAAAGTCTCAGGGGAAAGTTTGATGATATGAAAATGGAGGAAAATGAGAATGTTGTTCAGTATGGTGCAAGAATAAAGGAAGTGGTAAGTGCAATAAGACGCTTGAGTGGTCAATTGGATGAAGATACTATTAATAGTAAGTTCTTAAGAACCTTGCTCCCTATCTATGCTATTAGAGTATCAGCAATACAAGAGCTAAGATGTATACTAGGGAACAATCTAAGTTTTGAAGGTATAATAGGTAGACTCACTGCATTTGAGCTATCTAATTTTGACAACTACAGACCAGAGAATGTTGAATCTGCCTTTAAGGCCAAGCTATAATTGAAAGATGTTGAACAGGTGAAATCAAAGAAAGGAAGAAAAATAAAGTATGTATCTAGTGACAGTAGCATTGATGAGGAAGATGTGGAACAATTGGAAGCATTGCTCGCTAGAAGATTTCATAGAGGTAAAGGAAAATTCAAAGGTAAGATGCCTATCATTTATTTCAATTGCAATGAAGTAGGTTATATTGCTGCTAGGTGTACATAGAAAAAGGATTACAAGGAAGGCAACAAAAAGAAATTCAAAAGAGATGATGACAAGAGAGATTACAAAGAAAAAGGTAAGAAGTGTTACATTGTTGAAGAAAATTCTAATGACAATGATCTGACGAAGTTGTTTATGTAGCCATGAAGGAACAAAAATAACAGGTGGATCATAGACAGTGGGTGCTCACATCACATGATAGGAGACAAAAGTAAGTTTGTTAACTTTACTTAGTATGATGGAAATAGTGTTAGATTTGGTAATGATGCTCCATGTAAAATCAAAGGAAAAGGTTCCATTAAGCTCACAGAACAAATTTCATGTGATAATGCATACTATGTTGAAGGATTAAACTACAATTTGTTGAGTGTCTCACAGTTAGGCAATATAGGATGCAAAGTAGAATTTGGAAACAAAACTCCAAAAATCTATGATACTGATGGTAAACTAATAGGAAAAGAAGATCAAACAAGGAGTAATCTATTTTACCTTGATATGGATTATGTTTCTTGTTTTATTGTAAAATTTGATGATGAATGGTTGTGGCATAGAAGATTATGTCATGTCAACTTTGACAATTTGGTCAACATTAGTAAAATGAAGAAAGTTAGAGGTTTACCAAAATTGAAGAAGCCTGATAATATCATGTGCAAACAATGTCATCTAGGAAAGATGACAAACAATGTCATCTAAAGAAGTACTTGAGTTAGTTCACACTAACTTATGTGGTCCAATGGAAGTACAAAGCTATAGAGGAGATAAATACATCATGTTTTTTGTTGATGACTATTCTAGGATGATGACTGTTATGTTCTTAAAACAAAAATCTGATGCTTTTCAAATGTTTAAGTGGTATGTGGCTAGAGTTGAAAAGGAGATAGGAAAAAGCTTAAAATGCCTAAGATCAGATAGAGGTGGTGAATTCACATAAAATGAATTTGAGATATTCTGTAATGATAAAGGAATCAAAAGACAAACATCAACTCCTAGAACTCCCCCACAGAATGGAATTGCTGAAAGAAGAAATAGATCTGTGATTGACTGTGCCAAAACACTAATGATGGAAAAGACTGTTGCTCTAAAATACTAGAGAGAAGCTGTAAGTGTAGCTATTCTTACATTGAACCAAGTACAAGACAAGAAAGGTACAAATACAACACCTTTTGAATTATGGTATGGTCACTCGCCCAATGTAAAACATTTCAAAGTGTTTGGTTGCAAATGCTTTATCCTTAAAGATGCTAGAAATGGAAAATTTGATGCAAAAAGTGATGAAGGCATATTTCTTGGTTACTCCACTAGAAGTAAGGCATATAAGTGTTTGAACACTAACACTAATAAAATTGTGGAAATTGCAAATGTAAATTTTGATGAGCACACAGAAATCCAAGCTAAAGAACCAAAGAAAATGGAAGAGTATAGAACCTTTGTGTATTCTTATGAAGGAATGACTGTTGATGAGAATGATGTTAATCAAATTGAAACTCAACAACAAACTTTAGTCTCAAGCGAGTCTCAACCAGTGAATGTCGAGTTACATTTAGAAGCCGAGTTGCAAAATGAAGAAAATGCACGATCTGATTCTGAAGACATTACACAAGATGAAGAACAACCTAACAATGAAGTGCATAGTGATCCTAAATTTGAAAGATCAAATATGCAAACAAGGACAGAGCCAAGATTATCCAAATATGTAAAAAGACATCACCCTGCTGAACAGATTATTGATGACAAAGATACAAGACCAATGACAAGGAATAGACTAAGACATGAATCATGTCTAATCAGCAAATCTGAACCTAAGACAGTATATGGTGCATTAGAAGATGATGACTGGTATAAAGCTATGGAAGAAGATATTGATCAAATAAAGAAGAACAAAACTTGGAGTTTGGTTCCTAGACCAGTTGACAAGAATGTGATTGGCACCAAGTGGGTATTCAGAAACAAGCTAGATGAGAATGGTGAGATTACCAGAAGTAAAGCTAGACTAGTATGCAAGGGTTATGCTCAAGAAGAAGGACTAGACTATGGGGAAACATTCACCCCTGTTGCTAGAATGGAAGGAGTAAGAACTTTCCTTGCATAAGTTGCCTACAAAGATTTTAAAGTCTATCAGATGGATGTAAAATCTGCCTTTTTAAATGGTATACTAGAAGAAGAAGTCTACATTGAACAACCAGAAGGATTTGTTGATAAAAACAATAAGGGTATGGTTTGTAAACTACATAAAGCACTCTATGGTTTGAAACAAGCACCTAGAGCATGGTATGAGAGACTTCACAAGTATCTAGTGAGAATAGGATTTGAAAGAACTGATGATAACAACAACATGTACATCAAAGCAGAAGAAGGTAAAGACATTATTGTATCTGAAATCTTTGTGGATGACATAGTGTTTGGTGGAAAGGAAGTACTTTGCAAAGGCTTTGCTGACAAAATGAAACATGAATTTGAGATGTCTATGTTTGGAGAAATCAAATTCTTTGTTGGATTGCAAGTACATCAACTCAAACATGGTATATTTGTGACTCAATCAAAGTACATCAAATAGATTCTTAAAATGTTTGAATTGGAGGAGTCCAAACCAGTCAGCACACCAATGACAATAGGAAATAAGCTGTCCAAAAATGATGAATCAGCTGAATTCAATCAAACAATGTATAGATCCATGATTGGAAAATTACAATATGTTGTACATAGTAGACCAAACATAGCATTAGCAGTTGGAATAGTGGCTAGGTTCTCTGCTAATCCTAAAGAAAATCATCTCATAGTAGTAAAAAGAATAATGAGATATCTTAAAGGAACTGATAAATTTAGTCTATACTACAAAAAGAATGGAAAATTTGAGCTCAATGCATACACAAATGCAGACTGGGGAGGCAACATTGATGATAGAAAAATCACAAGTGGAGGTGCATTATTTCTAGGCAAAAAGCTAGTTAATAGGACTAGCAAGAAACAATCATGTACATCCCAGTCCACTGCAGAGTCAGAATATGTAGCAGCTGCAGTCAATTGCACAAACATTGTATGGCTCACACATCTATTGAAAGGAATGAAAGAAGAGGTAACAAAACCTGTGATATTGTATTTTGATAACACAAGTGCTATAAACATATCCAAAAATCCAATAATGCATGCAAAAACCAAGCACATCGCAATCAAGTATCATTATGTCAGAGAATTGGTAGAAGACAAACAAGTGAAGTTGGAATACATTCACACAAAAGAACAAACTACAGATACCTTCACCAAACCATTACCCAAGGATGCTTACGAATATCTTAGAGGCAAGTTGGGGGTGATACCCCTAACACAAGCAGTTTAAAGCAACAAGGAAGCTACCTTGCATCACCAGCAATGAATCATTGAAATATCAGAGGAATGATGCAGAGGATGATAGCAGGAGTAGAAAACTCCAAATCAGTCACAAGCATGGTGACAGAGGGAGAAAACAACAAAAAGCCAAAGCTTATATTTTGCATAATAAACATGCTACATCTTTGGCATTTATGTCAAAGAGGGAGAAATGTGCAGAAACTTGATCAATACAAAGAAAGAGGGAGATATATATGAAAGATGGAGATATATGAGATCGGTAGTAAAGATGCAGTAGGAAAGAAATGTAGCAGACAACGTATACAATCTTGATGGTAACTAAGTTGATTAATTGATCAGTTTGGTTTGCCATCAATGCCAAAGAGGGAGATTGTTGGAAATGATTATAAAGAAAAGTTGTTGGAATGATATATGGAACTAGTAAAGAATGTTCTCAATCATTGTTTTATCATTGATGTCAAACTTGCTACTTACAGGAATGACAATTGCTTTAGTGATCCAAATACTATCAATTAGTTGATTGTCAAGGAGGAGGCAATCAATAAGATGTAACTAGAACACCTAGAGAAAGGTTGAAGTTATGATGTTGTAATGAAGTACAAGGATCAACTAAGCCATTGATGAAAAAGTGTATTTGATGACATACTATAAGACGCAGAGAATGGGCACACAAAAATATATCAAAGGTGTAAGGTTTTAGCTAAGACATCTATAAAGCCTAACTAAAGTTCACTAGAGAGAAGGAGCTGAGCAAGCTAATGAGTGCTGAACAGATTCCTAGTCGAAGCTGAGCAAGTTCAACTTCAAAGTGCCGAGTAATATCAAGTGTCGAGTAATATCATGTATCGAGTAATATCAAGTGCCGAGTGATATCAAGTGCTGATCAGATATAGGTGCTGAGTAACATAGAGGCATCGAGCATTAGTAAAATGAATAGTGCTAAGTAACACAAAGATGCTGAGCACCAGTAAAACAATAATGCCAAGTTGCTGCATTATTTTGAAAATCGAAGATTCACCAGATCTAAGCCGACAAGGTTGTTATCTAGAAGTTTGTGAATAAAATGGAACATAAGAATGATGAGCTGGTGGCACAAAACATAATGTAAAACATTTTTAAGGAGACAATTGACGAAGTTTCTAGATGAGAACAAGATATGAGGTAGATACATTGTATCCTACCTAATCCATTTGAAACCCTAAAATTGGAGAGGGAGAATTGAGCGGCAAAGGAAAATTAGATATCTATTTAAGGAGTCATAAGTTAATGAAGAAAGTGAGGGAGAGGCAATCAGGCATGAAAGCATGAAATGCTGAAGGATGTGCTAAGGAGAAAAGAGAGCATAGTTACTCTGTTTTAGTAAGAAGACCCCTAATATGGATGCATTGGTACAATGGGTTAGAAGACTCAAGGAGACAAAACTTGAGAAGAAGACAAGAAGTTAGAGCTGAAGTGATTGAAGCTAAGCATAAGGATTGAACTGAAAGTGTGATATGAAATCTACAAGGTATGTTTTAAGTTATGTCAGATCAAAAGGCCATTATCGTTACTTTCTAGCAATTGTAATAGTTAGTTTAAATCCTATGGAATTAGGTTGGTTTGATAGCCATGAGATAAATCCTTTAACAGGGTGGCATTCCAAGTGAATGTTCTAAAGTCCTTTAACCAGGCCCATTCCTAACAATTTGGTGAAATCCTATAAAAAGGTCACATTTAACAGTGTGTTGTAAGCCTTTAATAGGGAAGACTTTTAACAGGGCATCACTTTAGGAGAGTGAAAATCAAGTAGCATGTTATTGGTGGTTTTTCCCAAATTGGGTTTCCACGTAAATCATTGTGTCATGTGTTGATCTTGCATATTTTATCTTTGCATGTTGATTTACTGTAACTTGCTAATATGATTGATTTAAGTTTGGATGGATGAAAAGTGTATGGATTCATTAAAAGTAGTGAAAAAGTATTAATAGGGTATTTGGACCTTGGGTAATTGATTCACACCCCCCCCCCCCCCCCCAGTTATTCTAAAGAATTCTAACAATCACTCTCATTAAGAGTGAAGGACATGTCACAAATAACAAAAAAATATTTTAATTAATTACTATTAGTAGTAGTATCACACCCTATTAGACCCCTTCAAGGGTTGAAAATTAAAGTGGTTGATAATACAATGGGAAAACATCGCATCACCTACAAGCCTTTATAGAAACTTCCCAAAAATAATCATAAAATATTGTTGGAAGCAACCACTAAGTAAGAAAGGGGTTGGTCATTTAATGATAAGAACAAAATATTACTACAACATTATTGCATTGGCTCCCAAAGTTACTGCATTTTTGACAAAGGTTTGTTGATCTTTATTCTTCATGTATTAGTGTACTATCATTTTCCTTGTACAATAGTTGGAATTGCAATTTTGATAACCAAGCTTTTTGGAAAAAATAATTTTATAAACATAAAAGACCCTTTATTAACTAAGGAGAATTTTTTATACTAAACAAAAACCACCTCTAATAGAGGAATTTTTAAATATTCCAACCTGGAAGATCTTGAGGAACCAAAGGCCTTGGTCAATGTGGGTGGAAATTTGGACAAAATTGAGCCTAGGCATATCAAATAGTTCTAGTAGGATATGTTGTGCACATTGATGTAAATTACTGAGGAAGGCTTGTTCTTATTTATGGAGGCCATGGAAGGACACAACAAGCTAGTTTCCATGTAATTTGTTAACACTTGGTAGGTATGACGTATCACCATTGGAGGTATTACATTTGATATTAATGGGAATTCATAGCTCATGATACAAGGTTATCCATGAAGGGAAATAAGAGGAGAAGGGTCTCTAAAAAAGAAGATCATACTAGTATGTATTGATTCTTCAAAGAAGGTGAGGTGATAGTTCATTTATGTGGTAGTTTCAATAGAGAGAGCTTTCCTAGCCCATGGGGTGATGTGTACTTTATAAAAATAAAACGCCTCACTCTAGAAGGGAGACACAAAGTTAAGTTACTACTACCACTTCCCTTAGCTAAATCATTTTTGTTATCATGAAAAAATTTGTTTCCCTTTCTTTATGTTAATGGATTTAGAAGCTTTAGTATGGATGTGAGGAAATGTATGAATAGGATTAAATATTACAGCATCCTTCACTAGGGTTTGATTTTTAGATTGTATAACTTTGACAAAGTTATGTTTCCACCTAGAAATGTTGTGCTATTATAGTCCCTTGCACCTAACATTTCTCCTCTGGCTATTGTAACTTTCATACCTAGTTCATCTATTTTGCCACAAGCTTCTCCTCTATCTAGACATAGGAAAGATAAGGTCCCTTAAATGGTATATTTCTCAAAATCTAACCCTAGGCTTGAGCTTGAACCTAGAAATATTAGTAGTAAGTTGATCGGAGGTAGGAGGATATCCCACCGCTTTCTCAATAACCCTATCAAAAAGAAACATGCAAAACAAAAAACACTAATGAGGTTGACTTGGACTCTTAGTCCAATGATAGTAAGGAGAAAATGAAACAACCTCAACATAAAAAAAATCTCAAGAGGATTAACTACATTGAGAAATATGTTAATGATTTGGCTAAGTCTCCTGTTGACATTTAAAAAGCCTCTCAAGAAGTTTCTCATGTCTCTACCACTTTTAGCATGGGTAGTGTTGACTTTACCACCAGGAAAGAAATTATGGACTCCCTTTTTGAGGAGACAAAATCATGAACTTGCTGCTAGCTCTGACCTATTGCCCACCTCTCTAGTTCATTCCCCCAATCTGCATCCCCCCATGTCCCACCCACACCCATCACCCCACCCCATCGCCCTATCCAAAATCCCCCTATGTAGTCTTGATAGGACTACTTTCTTGTAGGTGGAAGTAGAGAAAAATAAGTTGTGGATTGAGTTGTAGAAGAAGAAAGATAGAATGATCAAGATGGAGTCTCATTTCACATCCTTGGTTGACTATGGTGTCAAGGTCATGCATGCTATTGCAACTACCCTCCAACTCCTATAGTAGGAGAAGCTAGGGGGGACATAAAGAGGACAATGATGTAGGGAAGCTATACTGGTTCTTGGCTAACAACTAGATGGATGTGTTTTTATCCAAACCCAACCATGAGGATTGAAAAGATTTATAGTTTTCCTCTTTTTATATCTTTATTTTTATTTGTGTTGTGCTATTTTACTATTAATTAAAATCTCAAGTCTTGCATGTCTGGATTTGGAACGATTTCATTATGCCTTTAATGGTTGTTATTACAAACCTCCATGATACTATGATTAGTTTAGTTGTTGGTTTAGAGTGGATAGTTATCCTTTTGTGATCAACAATACCTATATGATAGTAAGTTGGTGGTTCACTGCTATGTTTTTGATATTAAGTATGGGTGTGTAGTCTACTAAATATGGGTCTATAAGTCATGTATGCTGATAGTGACTCTTTCACTATGTCTATTTTCTCTAGGCTAGCCACCCAAATTTTGATTTCTTTAATTAATATAAAAACACAAAATAATAAATAATCTTGACTTCACCTTACCAATCAAAAACAAAAATTAAGAATATAAAAATAATTTCAAATGTATTTCCACAATCCATTGTAGTAATTTTTATGCTTCTGGATTATTGATTGCGTGATTCTTTTGAGCCAACATTTTGGGTAACACTTTGTGAACCATCATTAGGTCAAGAGAGGAGCAAGGAGATAAAAAATATGATGGTTCATAGAGTGTGCTCTGAAACATTGGCTCAAAAGAATCACACAATTAATAATTGAGAAACATAAAAATTAATATTAAAAATAGCTAATAACTTGACATATATAATATTGTTACTTTAAAAAAGTCACCATAATAATTGATGACCATAAATATGTAAATAAAATCAACTTAAATTTTTTTTGATTCTTAACCTAAAATTTCTAATAGATGAGCGCTAGCTTAACTTTATCCAAAAATTTTAAGATTTCCAATCTTGATTCTTAGCTTGTAGACTTTATTTTTTTATAACATTATGCATTCTTCTTCTATTCACTTATCTTGTTGTTCTCACATTCTTTTAGTGTAATAATAGGTCTAATAATCAATCTTAGTTATTTAATATTTAACTCATTTCTCTTTTGATATTCAAATTTATTCATTTCTATTAATTAAAGCATTATATTTTAAAAGTTAAAACATTTCAGTAAGCATTATTTTAATACATAAGACTATTCTTCCTATACAATAAAGTTTTGAGCTTGATTTTTTATTAAAAAGTTAAGCTAATTCTTTATTAGTTTGATTTAAATTACTTTCTTTTTAAATTTATAAGAGAAGTCAATCTATCATTTCATCTTCAATTTTTGAAATTTATATCATGCATTGTCTTTATTTTCTCCTCTTTTAACATATTTAGTAGAACCATGCTATAACATCTTCGCCAAAGTCTCTCTTGTTAGTAATGTTCTTATAAAAAGAATCCATAAAATGTTTTCTATTTGATTAATTTTCTCTTGTTTGTGGACAACGTCTATTTTTAATATTTTAAAAAAGTTAGAAAGAAAAGTAATTTTTTATGTCACATCAGTTTTTTATAAAATAATTTAAAATAAGATATAAAATTATAATATAATATTTCAACCAAAACATCTAATCAATCTTTGTCTTATTAATCATTACATTATTACAAATTAAATCTCTAACTATAATAAATACATTATAAACTCAAAATAAAAACTCACTATTAAAATACTTGCAACAAGTCAAGTGAGTCATAAAACTATAATGAAAATGATATAAAGTAAAAAGTAAAGATTATATTTAAAAGCTAACTAATGAAATTCTGTGAATAGTCCCTTGTACATGGCAACCTCAAAAGTTAAGTGGCTATAATAGACAACTTGAGACATTTATAGACTTTCATTTATTGATTTCTTATTTAATATGTGTAATAGACATTCATATAAGTGGTAATCTAGGCTACTCCTCATATGCATGATGTAGGAGACGAGGCATGAGGATTGCATTCAATAGTGCAAACTTCTTGAGAGTAATTCCAAGCTCATCACTCATATCCATCTCTTCATAGCTCATCCCATCTAGAAGCACCCAATCAAATGAATGAAGCAAAGAAGCCAAAATTAAATGAACCAGATGATTTGCCAATGAAAGCCCAACACAAATCCTTCTCTCTGCTCTAAACGGAATCAGCTTGAATTTTTGTAATAGGATGTGGCTATATTTACACAAAATGTACATTTGATTTTTTTTCAAAATTATGAAAATACAATGTATTTTTACAAAAATTCTAGTGTGATTTCATGATGAATTCAATGGAAAATAACAAAAGAATCACAAAATCTGAGATAAAATTGTTGTGTTTTCGTATAACTGAAGAAAAATAATTTGAGAAGTTTTTGACTATTGGGTGTGTTTTATTAGGAGGATAGCTTACGCTGATAGTAATTACCTCTCACCATCACACTCCAATAGGGTCTTTGAGGTTTTAGAATAGTTTTTCTTTATAATTTTTAATTAGTTTGTTAATTAAATTTATTTATTTGATTATATATTTCATGTATAAATTTTATATTAATCATTATAATTTATTTGTAAAAATTTAATTTATCATATATTTTATTAAATATAAATATTAAATATATTTTTATTTAATGTATTTTATTATTATTTTCTAGGGTAAAAGGTCATAGATTTGTATTATATTCATAGAATACAAAATTGCTAATTACAAATATATCAATTGTTTGTAGTTCAAATATCCATTAATTTGAAGTACAAATTTCAAGGTGAGAGTTTTTATCCTACCATTGGCCAATGTCATATGACTAAGCCTAAAAGAATTTGAAGAAAAATAATGAATTCTAGAGATATACATTGAAAGGTTGTCAAGTACTACCAAATTTTATTAAAAATAAACTACATATATAGTAGTGGCTCATAAAATATGAGACTTCTTAGCAACTTCCTATGTCTTGAGACAAGGAGGACCAACTACCCAGTCTTTTTTTCTTTTCATTCCTCATTTTCAAGAGGAGGATCACTACCCAGACTATTATTAACCTCATTGTTTAGTTTGTTTTTTAAACTCATCATCCACTGTGTATCTTCACCATATTATTAAACACAAGCCAAACAATGGAGAATGAATTATCATCTTGTGCATAGTATAGAAGGTGGCTTCACTAGACATAATAAGCTCATGAGGAATAAAATCATATAGTAAACCAAATCACTTGTCAAACACATTATGGTTTCCAAACACCAAAGCATTTTCAATTGCATTGAATAGACAAGAAATGACCTGTCCTTTTTTCAAATCTTGGAAGAAAAGAAAAAACCCAATTAGGGCCTTACACTTAAACATGTCCTATTCCTAATAGAGACAAATAACTAAAAACCTTTCATTAACTCCCCTCTAACATATCTAATAATCTTTTGAGGGGTTAAAGGTTTAGTTCAATTTTTTTCCTACAAAATAGGAGCTCCTACTTTTTAGCACCCTCAATTTGAATGCATGGAAACGGAGTGGTGTTAGAAATAGCTCCACTAGCTTAGGAGATTTTCTCCTAACATGTCAACAATTTTATATTGTTTTTCCACTAAAACAAAATAATAAATTTAAAATCTTAGGCTAGGGTCCCATGGCACTCGCTTTCTTAGAAATAGAGCAAGTGCTACTGAATTTATATGTGAATTTGCTTCAAAATGTTAGCTCCTAAATTCAAGGAAGTTGGTTGTCTAATGAATTTTAAAAATAAAAATTATATTTCTTCATAAATTTGTTTAGTGGAATTATTTCTTTTTTCTCAAAAAGTGAAGAGTAGGTTGTTGAAAAATGGTAGAATTATTCTCTAAGCTAGTGTACCTACTTAGATTGAGAGGGACAAGAAGTCGAAGCTCCTATTTTATAGAAAAAAAATCCAAATAAACCTTTGGCCCCCTTAAAATAATTATCATGGGGCTACCCGCTCTAGAAAAATAGATCCCAAGCTCGTCCCTTGGGACACCTACTTTAGGCTATTTTAATTTTTAAATTTATGGGACCACCAATTTCCTTAAATTTAGGAGCTAATTTCTTTTAGCCGGAAGAAATTAAAAATTCATGACATCAGTCGTCATTAAATATTTTTAAAAACTCTTAGGGTGCCTAGTCCCATGGAGGGGGGCTCTTTAAAGAAATTGAGTGCATATTGTATAGACATTTTTGAAATATTTTAAACCTAGTGGTCCTGTGAACTTCTAGTGCAACCTAACATACAAATTTAAACTCCAAAATTGAAGGAAGTTGGGAGTTATGAATTTTAATATTTTAAAATAAAAAATGTATATTCAAAATATAATTTTGTACTGAGAATAAATAGGAAAACTTAATTTTCCTTCTAAAATTTTATTTTGACAATAATGTAGATTTAAAAATATTCTCTTAAGCAGGTGGAGCTAAGAGTAGGTCTCGATGTAACTTCTTAGCTTAATTTGGTTAGTAGCCGCTACTCCATTTTTTTAAGGAGTAGATGGCCCCATGAATGCTAATCTCTTCTTATATTAAGAAGCATAAAATTAATTTTTTTAAAATGGACTTAAATTTGGGAGGGAAAAATAAATGTAAATGTAAAAACAGAGGAAAAAAATGGAAGTAAATGAAAAAAAGGAGGGAATTTTTTCTATGTAGACACCTGTACTTTTTTTTAATATACAACAATTGCTTAATTTGAGCCCTCTTTTATTTTGACAATTTATTTGACACTTGCATAGCTTATTTTTAAGTAGAAAATAAACTTAGGAAGTTATATGGGGACATGGGGTAATTCTAGCCCTGCCATTATTTTTGTGCTTAAATGACCAACCATGGGTATTGTAGAGGCTCATATTTTTTAGGAGAAGATTCTAAATGATCATATTAGAAATTTTTATTCTTCTTTAGGAGACCCTATCTTCCTTGAAAATAAAGCTTAAGTCCCTCCCTTAGACCCCAAGCTAAGATTGCAAGTCTTTGTTAAACATGATGCCTACTTTACCTTAAATTCAAAAGCCATATTCATATTCAGAACAATTTTCTCAAGGATATTTATATTTTAAAGCATAGTTTTTTTAAAAATATTTTTAAGTACATTAACTTTTTATTTAATTATTATATTTTAATTGAAAAAGCTTTGTCTTTAATTTGAAATGCCAACTTAATTTTAAAAATCAATCACTAAAAGTCTATAAAAGAGGAGACATGATAGTCCAAGTGAGCTCTATGATCCATTTATTTGTTCGTCCCTACTAAAATCATAAATTCTTATGTTAGTGGTACTTTTCTTTTTCCCCAAGAAATTTCTAACTAGAACAATATATTTATTGTAAAAATAGAATAATGCATCTATCTATTAAGATGGGATGAGAAAAATGACTAAGGGAATGAAAGATTGAAAATGTTTTTTAATGATTTTGTTTTGTTTGAGTTGTCCAAGTCAAACATGAGAAATTATAGATCTAGAATGTTGGTGTTGTTGGAATTCTTTAGAATAACTTAGAGTGGGGGGCAGGGGGGGGGGACAAGGTTTGGGGGGTGAATCAATTATCCAAGGTCCAAATGTACAAATACAAATTTTAACATCTTAGTAAACCCATATACATAAAACATGTTCATCATGCATGCATCCATTAGATTATACAATCACTTAAACTTGTAGGTTACTACGAAATCAATTTGTAGAAATGTAAACATGAAACATAATAGATGCAATAACACATTTGACACAATTATTTAACATGGAAACCCAATTTGGGAAAAACCACTAGTAACATACTACTCATTCTCATTCTTCTGAAGTGTTGGTGTAAATACGTACTTTACTATTTACACTTACTTAAGTTTACTTAGGTTAATGAATTATTTAATTATTTTGCATTATTTTATTATTTTTATTTGTGAGACACTGAGGAGTTTTCACACCTTGTTAGTTGTCATGTTGAAAACATAGGAGTACGCAACTCTATTTGAGCACATGGTGTCTATAGCACTATTTTGCATGTCCCACCCTTGTAGACTTATCCTCACATCACCGCACTTACTTTTGTGCTTAATGGAGAATAATCCATATTTGGTGGACATGTGCTTGGTTGTATGACACATCATGATGCTAACTTTTATGCATTCTAGAAGCTCTCATGAGGCCTTTATATTCAGGCACTCCTAGTGTACTCTTAATGAGACAATTATTGAATACATTGTTATTTTGATCATACTCTCTCTTGGTCTACTGTGTGCTTGTGTTTGAGTTCTTAGTTCTTGGGTGAATTTTACCCTTAGGCAAATTCTTACATGGTACTAGAGAAACTTGGAGATTTTCTCATCACAAGCCATTTGAGACCTCTTGCTTGGTTCATCACCTCAGCCTGAATTCGGAGTGCTACAAAAATTGGGAGCATCCAACACTAGATCTGACCTCTCCATTGCGTCCAAAATGCTGAACCGGTGAAAATCGACTAGAAGCACGCTGAACTTGACTCAAAGTCGACTGTGAGACAATTTTTTTTTTACAAATCAAAACTCGGAGGCTCGATTTGTGATATGGGTATGATTATTTTTTCAGATTCATTTGATTTAATTCAGATCTACACATTTTTTCTACTATTTTATTTTCGTCATGAATATTTGCGGAAATTCACGAAAAAAAATTTTCACAGACCTGGGTAGTGTAACCCCAAATCTGCCCACTTTTAGAAGTATTTTATTCACAGAGTTTTCTTTACTTTTTCGACCTCTACAAGAAGGTTGTACACTGCACATACCAGTGGGACAGTAAACTGGTGGATCGAAGCACATACCAGAGGGAGCAATTCCTAGCATTCACCATCGACGGACAGGACCCTTTCTCACTAGAGGTCAATGCTTTGTTTGCAACTCTGTGGCTTCCTCATTTTAAACTACCATTCGACCATCATTTTAGTCGATGTGGGATATCTAATCCCAACCTCGATAGGGTTTTCCATTTTTTGGCATGCCCTATCTTCTTCCGCAATCGTCATTTTTTGGCTATTTCAACTTCCCCTGGTGGCATCATCATACACAGTCTGGTGCGGATCACTGTAGATTTCGATAGTGTTTGGAAGACTTCTGTAGGTTTTTGGCACGTAGACTTGGTGGCCTTTCCTCCCAAGCACAGTTCTTTAGCGTCATTCTTTGAAGACTCCAGCTAGTCTGCAGTTGATGGTGGCCTATGCATGAGGAGACCCACTTTTTTGGCATCCATTTTTTTTGAGATTTTCGGCATCATTTTTAGATTTCTTGCACAACTATTTTTTTAAATTCCTGCCCAGACTACGGACAACGAGGCCACCACGTGGCACAGTTTTATTAGCCCGCAACGATAGGTGGACTTGTCAAAAAACCAACCAGTATTGGTACATCATCCACGTGGACAACTAGAATTTTGATACATGTCTAATCCATATAGTACAGATAGACACATCAACGTGCCATGTCAACCTGGGGGCTTTTCTTGCTGATGTCATCAAAACAATGGGTTAAATTTGAGGCCCTTCTGAACGTCACTTTTAGGTGTTTTTCAACTATGTTGATGGCCATTTGACCATCAAATTTAGACTTATAGTTTCACCTCCAGACCCCTCTCCAGATTGCTTTTCAATTTGGCAGCCTGACTTTGAGAGCTCATATCTTGAACATCCGGACTCCGATTCAGATACAATTTTTTTTGAAATCAAGTAGAATTTCCTGAATTTTTTAGTGGTGGTGTTGTTTTCTAGTTTTGGTGCAAATATTTTACAAAATTTACATTTTTTGGTGACTATACCTACATAATCCTACCTTTTGCAACTTCAGAAGCTCTGTACGGGCACATCTGGTCACCTTTTCAGGTTTCATTTTTTTTGAAAGTGTGTGTTTTTTCATCTAATTTCTAGATCTAAAGTCAAATTCTAGGGTTGTGTGGACCAATTTATCACTTTTAGAATTAGGCCTTCTTTGGCATTGTTATGCTTTGGTTCTTTTTCAGAATTGTTGTAAAACTAAGTTACAGTGCTTAAGTGACAAATTTTAGCCTAATAAGGTAGTTGTAAAGGAAAAATCAGAAAGTCCACTTTGTTCATTTTGACAAGTGCCCATTGTAAATGCACTACTTATAAAGTGCCAAGAACATCTCTTTTGGCGGGGTCTTTTGATTGAGTGGAAAGGGGGGGGCCGTGTACTATGTTTTTGTGTCTCTCTATTGTGCTCTTACATTTTTGCATCATGGGTTTTAAATGTCCTCCTCTAACTTCACACAACTATTCTACATGGAAAGATATTGCATGGAGTAGATTAATGGAAAAAGGATATAGTTTATATGTTGATGGTACAATTACCAAACCTAATGATTCTAAAGAACTCATTAATTGGAAAATTCAAGACCAACAAGCTTTAGGTGTTATCAAGAGTTGTGTACATAGTGATCTTCTCTTCCACATTAAAAATTGTTTAGAATCTAAGGAAGCTTGGGACAAAGTTGAACAGTTTTATGGTAAAGTGGATGAAGAAAAGGGATTTCAGATTGAGGATGATCTACTTCTCTTGGATCCTAAAAATTATGACACAATTCAGGATTATATCATTAAAGTCAATGAGTATAGGGCACTTCTAAAAGATTGTGGAAATCCCATAAAGGATGATAGGTTGATACATCACATCTTGAAGCAGCTACCTTCTGAGTACACTAACTTTGTTTTGAGTTTTAATACTCACAAGTTGACCATGGGATCTGCTTACTAGAAGCCTTCCTTTGATGGATTTGTAGACATATTGATTTTTGAACAATCTCACTTGGTGGATTTTGGCCTTCTCAAGTCATCTAAGACCAAAGCCTTAGTAGCTCGTGATGATCACACATCTAGTCAAGGGGAAAAAAGAAACAACAACAAGAAGCAGTGGAAGCAAAAAACACAATCTGAGACACAACATGACTCCTCTCAACAAGGCGGTTCTTATTCAAACAAGAAAGGAAGTAATGAAAAGAGAGACAAACTCTTTTGTGCATACTACAAAAAGCCAAATCATGACGAGCATCATTGCAAGACAAAAATAATTGATGAGTTAGAAAATCTACTCAAGAAGAACAAAATTCAAGTGCCAGGTACTTCCAAGGATTTTACTCCAACCTCTTCAAAGGGTAAAGGTCAAGCACTTATGGAAAACACAAATTCTTCTTCGGAATGGATACTTGACTCAGGTGCCTCTTACCACATGGGTTCTTCAAGGGAAGACTTTTCTTCATTGAAGTAGTCAAAGGTACCACACATCTTCGTGGGAGATGATGCTAAAATGGAAGTTGAAGGGAAAGGACATGTAGAAATGGAAGATGGGGAATTCAAAGATGTTCTCTATGTTCCAAATGTAAGCTCCAATCTACTATTAGTTTACCAAATCACTCACCTTGGAGATGGTCATAAGGTTGAGTTCCTTCCCGATTCAGTGATGGTGCAAAGTCTCAAAGATGATTCATTGGTAGCAGTTGGGAAAGTCAATGATGATAGGAGGCTTTATTCCTACTCCCATTTTTTTCCTAAGAGTTCTTCTCAAGCCTTGTTAATTCACTCTACTTCAAACAACTTATGGCATGAGCGGTTTTGTCATGTTGACTTTCGCTCTCTTCAGCAACTTTTCTCAAAACACATGGTCAAAGGTCTACCCAATATCAACTTTTCTAAGGGGGAGTGTTCATCTTGTTTAGTGGATATGCATCTCAAGGAGAATTGTGATAAAGGGAAGTCTTCTAGAGCTCCAATTTTTCTTCAGCTAGTTCACATGGTATTAGTAGGACCATTTGCAGTGACTTCAGTCAACCAAGGCCACTACATACTTGTATTTGTTGATGAATTTTCAAGATCCACTTGGGTCTTTTTCCTTCATCATAAGAATGAAGTAGTTCATGCACTTAAAGACTTCAAGATTCATGTTTAACAAAATTCAAGGAAAGCATTAAAGTACTAAGAGTGGACAATGAGAATAGATATGTTGATAGAAGGCTTAAGAACTTTTGTAGAATTGAGGGGATTGATCTTCAGAATCACCAACATTTAGTCTGCACAAGACAAATGTTGCAACTATGAGGATTAGGACTCTCAAGACTATGGCAAGTTGCATGATAAAGGCCAAGTCTCTCGATCCTACAATTGAAGTTGAATCCATTAGAAGTACTGCTCACATACTTAATAGATCTCCTCATCTAGCCTTAGATGGAAAGACTCCTTTTGAGGCATGGTGCAGCAGAAAACCAATTGTGAGTCACCTTAGAGTCTTCGATTGTCTAGCATGGGCAAACGTTTCCTCCAAGAGTTGCAAGGTACCATCCCCTAGGCCTTGTACTTTTATTGGTTATGAAGACAATGTGAAGGCTTACAGACTGATGGATCCAGAGACACATGAGATTTTTGTGGAGAAGGATGTACATTTTGAGGAAAGTTCATCGAGCTTATCCTCTACTCCTCTTTGCACATCATATACAGTGGAAACTGATAGTGAAACCAATAATAGTGCTTCAACAAGTTCAAATATGTGGGGTTTTGTCGACAGTTGCAATGAGAGGTCATATTAGTCTAGTCCATGTGCTTACATTGCCATAGTGAAAGGTCCATCTCAACATGGTACATCTTGTCTTCCAGCTCCAGATTTAGTTGACTTGGGAGATAGACTTGAGGACTTACATCTTCTCATTGATGATGATTCTTCTACAGTTGTTGCGAGGGCTCACTTTGACCCTCTTTTCCATTCTCTACATGATCAATCTTTGTAGGTTGGTGTGATTGTGGATCCTTATGAATAACAATTAGTGGAGGGCTCTTTGTCAGTAGAGGAGATAGATGGTTCTGTGGAATAGGTTCAACAAACGTCTTTGACAAATTTGCATTCATTCTTTTAAGCACAGTTGGAAGGGGTGAACTTCAACATTAGTACAGGGATACTTGAGCAGGTTTCAGGGACAATACACGTCTTCAGGAGTGTACCTTTGCATTTGGTTTTTCCTAAGGGTAGGAACACTATTCTGCATTCTTGGACCAACTTCTTCATCGGAGTAGCTTTCACTTGTTAGCATTCTTCTTTTGGGGGGAAGCCCATTCTGTCTCTCTTCCTTCACTTATTCTCTTTTGTATATACTAGATGTATGTTGTCATGGGGGGTCTTGATTACTCCATCCATCGATGCATCCTCTTTTATCTCTCTTTTTGGGGGAGGGTTTTTCCCATGAGGTTTTCCCTCTTTCCCTGCTTTATGGGAGATTGCATTTCATTATGTACATGGGTACCTTACATGACCTAGTACTCGGGACCCATTATGAACCTTCATCCTAGTTCGTAAGCTTAAGGGCATTCCCCTAACTTGCACTTAAGGGGGGGTGTTGGTGTAAATACGTACTTTACTATTTACACTTACTTAATTTTACTTAGGTTAATGCATCATTTAATTATTTTGCATTATTTTATTATTTTTATTTGTGAGATACTTAGGATTTTGCACACCTTTTTAGTTGTCATGTTGACAACACAGGAGTATGCAACTCTATTTGAGCACATGGTGTCTACAACACTATTTTGTGTGTCTCACCCTTGTAGACTTATCCTCACATTACCACACTTACTTTTGTGCTTAATGGAGGATAATCCATATCTAGTGGACATGTGCTTGGTTGTATGACACATCATGATGCTAACTTCTATGCATTCTAGAAGCTCTCCTGAGGCCTTTATATTTAGGCACTCCTAGTGTACTCTTAATGAGACAATTATTGAATACATTGTTATTCTGATCATACTCTCTCTTGGTCTACTATGTGCTTGTGTTTGAGTTCTTAGTTCTTGGGTGAATTTTCCCTTAGGAAAATTCTTACATGAAGTGATGCCTTGTGAAATCCCAACACTGTTAAAGGTTACAATGTACATCATTAAATGTGACCCACTTAAAGGATTTCAATCACTTGTTAGGAGTGATCCTTGTTAGATGTCTTTAGATCATTCACTTGCAATGTCACCTAGTGAAAGGAATCACAAATGACTATTAGGTCAACTTTAATCCAAAGGATTTACCCTAGACTGATATAATGATTATAGAATAATAGTAAGGCTTGATTTGATAACAACTTACAACTCCATTTGAGGATTATAGTTCTCTATTTCAGTCCTCCATTCTGCTTGGTTTTCATACAGTTCAACTCTATTAGCTTGTTCATCCTTCAAGCATCTATACCCTTAAGCTCTCTTTATTTTCTTTCTAATGCAATCTCTTATATTAGGTCACTAAATGAATCAATACCCTAGGCTCATTGTCTTTCTTAGGTTCTTGCACATGACAACCTCTTCTTTTGACCAACCATGTCTATAAATAGAGAATTAAGATCTTTTGTCTTTCATCCTCCATCATTAATTTTAGGGTTAGGTTAGATTAGGAAGGATTTAATGAATCTACTCCTCATTTCATTTCATTCCCTACTAGAAACATCTCCTTCAATTCTCTTCATATTCACCTCAAAATGATTCATGTTGAATTCTGTGCCACTAGCTCAACAACCTTATCTTCCCCATGGTTCACACAATCCAAGAAATCAAAGTTGTTAGCTCGAATTCATCAAGTTCTCAATTTTTTCATAATGTTGAAACTCAACATTAATTGGCTTTTGATGCTCAGTACATACTATATTTCTCAACATCCACTATCAAAAAATTCGACACAAACTAAAGTTTACTAGTGCTAGATATCAACTCAAATTTACTCAACTTACATTGTTTCATTCGAGTTATACTAAATATGACTTTTCTTAGCTCCAATTGATTTTTTGCTCACCTTGCACTAGCTTTTCTTGGCACCTACAATCCACTTGATCAAGCTTGGCAGACAAACTTTGTTTAAATTTTCTTCTAAACTTACTCATCGCAACCAACCTTTGCAACCTTAAGTAGTAGATTATCAATGCACTATAATACCACTATCTTAATTGATTCTTGTACTCCTTTTTCATATCATAATAGAACCTTCATCTAGGTGCTATTGTTACCTCATTTGACCAAATTCTCTTCATCAATAAAATAAATTATAATACTTGAATCATATAAGAAATTGTCTTACCATCAAGTAGTAGGTTTGACATCTATGACAAAATAATAATTGAAACACATTTATCATACTTGTATCAATCTATTTTCAAAGATCTCCCTTTTTGGCATTGATGGAAAACAAAGCTGACCAGACTTAATTAGTAAGACCAACAAAATACCAAAAAGAAAATAATTCATTCTATTGAAATCTCTCCCTCTATTAGCAACTTCCATCTTTTGAATAGGTTACAAAATTCTATTACGATCAATAGATAATCAATCAACTCATCCTTATGACTTCCTTATGATCACTTCTTATATCTCCCTCAACATTGTGTCCCTCTTATTAGGTAGATGTAATCAACAGATACACTTGGACACTTTCTCCCTTTGAGTAGATATTCCATAGGTATGTATCTTCTATATCTAGATTTCTCCTTCTGTGATTTCATGATCTTAGTGTACTTTCTTGACAACAATTTGCCCCTATTTGACAAAAAAGTGAAAACTTGCCAGCTTCATATGCAAATATGAATATTTTTAGTTTCTCCTTCTGTTACCTTGCTTGTGAGTGATTTATAGCTCCACCTCTTTGATTACTTTAGGTAGCTCCTAAAGTAAGATCCACTGCATCAATGTATAACATATGCCAATCAACATGTTTGATGTAGGGCACTTCTCATGCTTCTTAGATAGCCTTAGGTAGGAGTATCACACCTAGTTTACCTCTTAGATTCTCATGAACATCTTTAGATAATGCTTTTGTGAAGATATTAACTATTTGTTCTTTTGTGTTGAGATATTCCATCTTCACCTCTTTATCTTCGACTAATTCTCTCAGGTAATGATAGTTGATTGAAATATGCTTAGTCTTTGTATGCATCACATGATTCTTTGATATATTTATCTCACTTGTATTATCACAATAAAGTATCACAAGTTTAGTGATTTCTTCCTTCATACCTTTGAGTAGTTGTTTTATCCATATGATATTCTACAATTTACTATAGCAGCAATATATTTGGCTTCAATAGTAGATTGAGAAATGCAATTTTGTTTCTTGCTCATCCATGTGACCTACCTTTTTCCTAAGAAAAATGATCCTCATGTGGTGCTCTTTCTGTCATCAATATTTCTAGCCCAATCAACATAAGTATAGGCACTCAATTCAAATTTTTCATTTTTCTTATAGTATAGACCATAGCCCTTTGTTCCCTTCAAATATCTCATTATTTATTCTCTTTACTACCATCAAGTGATTCTCCTTGGGATTAGCAGACAATCTTGCAGCTATCCCTATAGATAATGCAATATCAGGTCTTTGTGTACTACATACTATAATTTACCAATCATATACCTATATAATGTTTTATTCACCTTAGCTGAATAATTGTTGTTTGACAATTTATGTTTTGTCACCATAGGTGTACTTACTAACTTGGAATCCTCCAATCCAAAAGTTTTCAATACCTCATTTGCATACTTTAATTGATTGATGTATATACCATATTTCATCTAATGTACTTGCAAACCCATAAAGAACTTGATCTCTCCAAACATTATAGACATCTCAAATTCTTGCTTCATTTCATTTGTAAAATCATTACATAAAGTATCTTGACCTCCAAATATGATATCATCAACAAAAATTTCAGATAACAAAATACCTTTTTCCTTTATTTGTCTTTAATTATAGATTACCGTTATCACCAGTCCTCTCAAATCCAATCTTCACTAGATAATTATGTAGTCTCTCATACCATGCTCTTGGTGTTTGCTTCAAACCATATAAAGTTTTGGATAGTCTACATACCATGTTTTTTTTCTTAGCATCAACAAATACTTTTGGCTATTCTATATAAACCTCTTCCTCCAATATACAATAAAAAAATGCAAACTTAACATCCATTTGATAAACTTAAAAACCTTTATATGTAGAGTAAGCAAGAAAGGTTCTTACTCCTTCCAATCTTGCAATAGGGAAAAATGTTTCTCCATAGTCAATCTCTTCTTCCTATACATATACTTTACAAATTAATATTGCTTTGGTCCTTGTGACTTCACCATTTTCATCTAACTTGTTTCAATATACTCACTTGGGACCATCACATTTTTGTCTTCTAGTCTAGGAACAAGAGCCCATATCTTATTTTTCTCAATTTGTTCAATCTCTTCTTCCATGGCTTTACTCCAATCCATATCTACTAAGGAATCTTTCACTATTTTAGGTTCTTTCATGCTTAGCAAACATGTACCATTTCTCAACTTGTTCTTTCTTATTAGTCTAACATATTTATCTCCATTGATTTGTGCAACAAGATGAGGCCTCTTGACATAATTAGACAATCTTGGTTTAGCTTTGGCTTCTACATTTGGTCTCTCAAATTTTAAATCACTATGTACCTCTCTATCAAGTAGTTCAAGATCTCTTTCATGTACACTAATTTTAGAATCAGAATGTTCCTCAACTTCATTATGTAACTTGGCACATAAATGTAGCTCGGTTCCTTAATGTAACTCAACATTCATAGTATGTGACTTGGTAGTCACTGAAACTTCTTGTTGATTTGTAACTTGATTTACCGTATCTTCATTGGTAGGCTACCTTCATAAAAGTATACAAATGATTTGTATTCTTTTGGTTCCTTCATAGGTTCAACCTCATATACCTTTGTTATTCATCAAATTTCACATTTACACTTTTCACAACTTTGTTAGTATGAGTATTTAAACACTTATCAACTTTACTTCTTGTGGAATAACAAGAAATATTCCTTCTTCACTTTTTGCATCTAATTTACTATTCCTGAAATCTTTGAAAATATAGCATTTGCTTCCAAATACCTTAAAATATTTCAGATTGGGTTAGTATCCATACCATAGTTAAAAAGGTGTTGAATGAGTACCTTTCTTTACTTGTACATTATTCAGGATATAGATAGTCGTACTTACAATTTCTCTCCATTATTTCAAAGTAACATTTTTCTCCATCATAAGTGTCCTAGCACAACCAATTAGAGAACTATTCCTCCTTTCAACAATTCCATTTTGTGGAGGGGTTCTAGGAGAAGATGTTTTTCTTTTGATTCCTTTGTCATTACCAAATATCTCAAACTCATTTAATGTAAATTCTCCTCCTCTGTCAGATCTCAAGCATTTCAAACTTTTTTCTATTTCTTTCTCAACTCTTG
Source organism: Cupressus sempervirens (assembly GCA_028749045.1). Taxonomy (NCBI): domain Eukaryota; kingdom Viridiplantae; phylum Streptophyta; class Pinopsida; order Cupressales; family Cupressaceae; genus Cupressus; species Cupressus sempervirens. The sequence continues at coordinate 588,343,152 of CM053788.1, forward strand.
CTAAGTGCCACTTAAACATTTTGAAAGTGTTAGATTTTTGTTTTAAAAATGTACAAGTCATCATTCTAGAATAGTCAACAACAAGCAGCATAATGTACTTATCTCCTTTGTAGCTTTGCACTTCAATTGGTCCACACTGTAAGTTAGTATGAACAACCTCTAATATTCCTTTAGATGTACGAGTCTTGTTCTTAAAACTTGACTTTGTCATTTTGCCTAACTAACATTGTTTGCAAATTATAATGTCAAGTTTCTTCAACTTAAGAAAACCTCTAACTTCTCTCATGTTACAAATACTAACCAAGTTATCAAAATTTACATGACATAACCTCTTGTTCCATAGCCACACATCATCAAATTCTACAATTAACCAAGTAGCATCCTTTATATCAAGGTAGAATAGATTACCTCTAGTTTGATCACCTTTTCCAAATAGTTTTATATCGGTATCATATATCTTAGCAATTTTATTCTCAAACTAAACCTTACATCCCAAATTATTTAGTTGTGACACACTCAAAAAATTATAGTTAAATCCTTCAACATAGTAAGCATTGTCACATAAAATCTTTTCTATGATCTTGATAGAGCCTTTTTCTTTTATTAGACATGGTACATCATTATCAAACCTTACACAATTTTCTTTAAAATACTTCAAGGTAATGAACTTAATTTTATCTCTAGTCATGTGATGTGAACACCCACTATTAATTATCCATCTATCATTCTTGTTCACACAAGACACTCGTGTAGTTGCTTCATCCTCATCAGATTCATCCTTCATTGCAACATACACCACTTCATCATCATGATCTTCAGATTCATCTTCTATTTCCTCTTTAGCAATGTAGCAAGACTTCTTACCTTTGTCTTTGTAGTCTTTCTTGTCTTCATGTCTTCTATTTTTGTACTTGTCACCACCTCTACAAATATTTTTCTCTAGACATCTAGCAGCAATATGACCAACCTTATTGCAATTGAAACACATAATAGGTAACTTACCTTTAAATTTTTCTTTACCTTTGTGGAATCTCCATTCTAATAGTGCTTCAAGTTGATCTATATCTTCCTTATTTGTATTACTATTACCTGACACATATTTTGTCTTTTTTTTCTTCTTCTCATCAATTTCGTTCAATGACAACTTAGCTTTGAAAGATGGTTCAATAATTTTAGGTCTGTAATTATCAAAGTTAGATAGTGTAAAAGCAATGAGCCTGCCTACTAGACCATCAAGAGTTAGATCATTTCCCTGCATACATCATAGTTCTTGTATTGCTGAAATTCTAATAGCATAAATAGGCAACAGTGTTCTGAAAACTTTACTTAATACAATATGATCATCTATTTTACTAGTAGCTCCTCTTATTGCATTAATACAATCTTTTATCCTAGAGAATTATTGAGAAACATTTTCACCTTCTTGCATTCTCATGTCATCGAATTACCTCTAAGACTTTTAGCTTTTGCTCTTAGAACATTCTTGTCACCTCCATAAATAGTCTATAGAGAATCCCACATTTTTTTTTACACTTTCACAACCTTTGATATCATCAAGATTAGCATAGCTTAGGGTAGAGGCAATCTCCAACATTGCCTAGTTGTATTCCTTTTTCTTTTTCAGATCTTGAGCAATTAGGGCTCTAGTAAGATCAACATGCCCAACAACAATGGTAGATTGTGCATCCTCTCCAAGACCTCCTAGGTATAGCTTCATTAGAATTTTCTATGCAGAAAAGTTATATCTATTAAGCTTGGGTGCTTCTCCTTTCGACATCTTGATCTTTATGCTTCACATACCTTCAAACTAGTCCTCTTAAGTAGATGGCTCTGATACCAATTGTTGGAATTCTTTAGAATAACTAAGAGGAGGGCTGAATCAGTTATCCAAGGTTCATATATACAAATAAAAAATTTACAGCTTAGTGAACCCATATCCATAATACATTTTCATCATGCATGCATCTATTAGATTATGCAATCACTCAAACTTGTAGATTACTATGAAATCAATTTGCAAAAGTGTAAACATGAAACCTAACAGATTCAATAACACATTTCACACAATGATTTAACATAGAAACCCAATTTGAGAAAAACCAATAGTAACATGCTACTCATTCTCACTCTTCTAAAGCAATGCCCTTTGAAAAGCCAACCTTATGAAAGGTTACAATGCACACTATTAAATGTGACCCAATTAAAAGATTTCAATCACCTAGTTAGGAGTGAGCCTTGTTAGAGGACTTTAAATTATTCACTGGGAATGTTACCCAATTACAAGATTTACAAATTATTGTTTGGTCAACCTTAATCCAAAGGGTTTACCCTAGACTGATACAATGATTAGAGAGTAATAGTAAAGTTTGATCTAATAACAACTTACAACTCCATTTGTAGATTACAAATCTCTATTTTAGTCCTCCATTCTACTTGGATTTCATACACTTCAACTCTATTAGCTTGTTAACTCTTCAAGCATCCATACCCTTAAGCCTTTTTTCTTTTCTTGCCAATGTAGTCTCTTCCATTAGGTCATTGAATGAAGCAATACCCTAGATTCCTTTTCTTTCTTAGGTTCTTGCACATGAAAAACTTTACTTCTAACAAACCATCTCTATAAATAGAGAAATATGATCTTTTGTCATTCATCCTCCATCGTCCATTTTAGAGTTAGGTTAGATTAGGTAGGATTCAATGAATCTACCACTCATTTCATTTTATTCCCTTCTAGAAACATCTACTTCAATTCTCTTTTAATTCACCTCAAAATGGTCCATCTTGAATTTTGTGCCAGAAGTACATCAACCTTATCTTCCACATGATTCACACAATCAAAGAAATTAAACTTTTGGACTTAGATTTATCAAATTCTTGATCTTTCTCATAATACCTACACTCAATATTAACTATCTTTTGATGCTTGACACATACTACATTTTTCAACATACACTGGAGAAACACTTGATACAAACTAAATTTTACTAGTGCTCGACATCAACTAAACTTTACTTAGCTTACATTGTTTCATTCATCTTACACTAGAATTGACTTTGCTTGGCTCAAACTAATTTTTTGTTCAGCTTGTACTAGCTTTTCTTGGCACCTATTGTCCACTTGGTCAAGATTGAAATCCAAACTTCATTTAACTCATTCTTCTAAAATTACTCATTGTAACCAAACTTAAGCAGATTACCAATGCACTATAATATCACTATCTTAACTGATTCTTGTACTCCTTTTTCATATCATAAATCAACCTTCCTTTAGGTGCTATTGTTACCTCATTTGATCAAATCCTCTTCATCAATCAAACAAATGATAGTAGATAAATCATTTAAACAATTGTCTTACCAAAAAGTAGTAGGTTTAAGATTAGTGACAAAATAGTAATTGAAACACATTTATTATACTTATATCAATCTATTTTCAATAGGTGCAAGAAATTACCTTTCATCATCACACTTCAATATTAAATTTGATTTTTTTATTATACTTGATGAGAGATATTTATTTCCTAAATTATACCCTTATATATCCATCCCATAGGCCTTCATTTGCATTTCTATATTCCATTTCTATACCATATTTCCATTTTATGTTGCATATAATAAAATATATACAAGTAATATTTATTTTAGTTGTTAGATAAAATATATGAATAATATTTTATTGTATTTACTAACATTTATTGTGCCAAGGAAATAAATATTTCATGTGGGGAGAAATTCCAAATATTTGAGGAGTGCAAACAAAATTGCATATTATTTGTTCATGACTATAATAAAGAAGAAAATTATTTTCTAAAAATGAAGGAGATGTTTTTTTTCCTAAAAATAAGGAGAAGGTTAATTTCTAAATCAACCTTAAGATTATTTTCTAAAATCAAGAAAATGATTGTGGCTAAAAGCAAGGAGAAGACTGTGGCTTTAAAATCAATGAGGAGATTGTGGCTAAATTCAAGGAGAAAATAATTTCTCTAAAATTTATTGTGATGAGAATTGAACTTATAATCTCTCCCATCCTATTTATTCTAATAACCACTCATCCAAGCATGTTTTTCATAATAAACCCACAACATATAGTATTTAAAATATAACAAATGCCTATTTTAGGGGAAGATACCTATTATAAGAAAAGTGGACAATAGATGGTTTGAACCACTAACCTCCCATTTATAACACTTACTTCTCGACCATTGAAACATAAAAATTTTGGGCATTGTTATAAATACACATTTTTATATATGGGAATGCTAAAAATAGAGCATTTGAGCATTTTATATATTATAAATGAAATTATTGAGAAGGGTAGGTAAGACAATTTTTTGTAAGTTGATTTTTTCTATAGTAGCAACTTGTGTAAACTCTATATTATTGGATGGATAAAGAAATATCATTCTGATTGGAGTGTTGAAGAGTATTTCATTTTCATCACCAAGTGTATAGAGGAGGTAGGATCCACTTCTTAGAATGGTTGGTGATTTACTTTACATTATTTGTGTGTTTTTGTTTTCCATTTATTATTATTTTTATTTGATTTCATATGTATATAATTAATGTATAGTTTAAATAATTTAATTTATATGCTAGTTTATTTTGTTATTTTCAGTGCATTATTATTTCAATTTGGTTTCATATATAGAATCATTATATTAGCTCATATATTTTAATTTATGTAATTATAAATAATTATCATTAATTCATATTTGTTTTAGATTTAATTATGAATTCTTATTTGTGTGGTTTTTGTATTTAAATTCATGCTTTATGTTTTTCTTTACCAATTTCATTTAAGCTCCTATCACTAGGAAGTGATAGTTCCTATCACCAGTTCTATTTGGTTCATTGTAGGTTTCCTTTTGTGTATTCCAGATGCATCCATCCCTAACTGACATGTTATCTTCATCCCTTGAGTAGAAAACCACTACACCTTTCACAAGCTTACAACCCTAATTGACATTTAAATGGGAGATGAACCAACCATTAAGATTATCAATTATCCTTAATAGTTGAACCATATTTTATCCCTACATTTTTGGCATCATTGTTGGGGAAAGGTATTAAAAGTGTGAAGTTATAGTAATTCAAGTTAGGAACAACATGCCTTTGGGAGTGTTTGATCATGTGTCCACCTTACTTAGTCTAGTACCTTAGGTTAGCATTATAGGAAAGAAGTTATTTATTAATGCAATCAAATTTTCACAATCCATGATTTATAATGCTAAGTTTTTGGAATAGATTGTGTAGATATTTTTCATCAATGTTTCGAATCACACTACGTGATCCATCATCAGGAAGAGAGAGCAAGAGGTGTCAAATTATGTAAGATCATAATTTGACACCTCTTGCTCTCTCTTCCTGATGATGGATCACATAGTGTGATTCGAAACGTTGATGAAAAATCCATTATTTATGTTATTATTTTTTGTTGTGAGTAATTGGTAAAGAAAGATAAATTTGAAGAAAATTTCTTAAAATGATGGATTTTCAAGATATCCCGAACACATCAAATTTGAAAACAATAATTGTTGGAGGAATTGCATCAACCAAAGGTGATGTTTTTACATGCTCTCTACCTAATGAGTGCAAATTAAATGATCTTGATCTTCCATTGTCACAGGTATGTCCAATTTTTATTTCTATCTCTAAACAAAAGGACATAATTGATGATTTTTTTGAACAATGTGATTTCGTGAATGATAATTTAACCATTTGTTATTCTATGTTGTACAGGCAAGGTAACCAGTACATATGGCCAAATAATGAAGAACATATGACTTTAATAAAGTAAAATGTCTTTTTGAACCTCACCATGTTCATGATGCAAGTGAAAATGTATTTTTTTATAACTAGAGAACAATTTCAAAGAAAAAATCAAAGAGATTGAGGTATGAATCATCATTATTTTGCATTACAAAGAAAACATGTTTCTTGAAAAAATTATTTTCCACCTAGTATGTAGAATGAATGTAATCATGGATGGTCACATCAATATATATATCCATCTTATATTCTACCATATCCACCATTCTCATCCTACTTACCTACTCTATATCTAATACAACCCTTTCCATTATCCTTATTCCATTCATTTTATCCACAATCCACTCCAACATATCTACAAATGGAATTCATAATTCCTCATGCAACATTACATAATAAGGTGGATCAAATTATATATAATGTGTATTCCTCATACACTTATTGATTTGAGTCCAATTGATTAGGAGGGGAAGGAATTGAATGCATTGATGACAAAATAACATGTGTTCCAAAATGATAATCAATATTTCTCATGGAATTTTCCTAAGATGACCAAATACATTTTGAATGATTGCTTTATTGAACAAGGATAAAGGTATATATATTTTTCTCATTCTTGGTCCTTGCATCTTAAGATGATCATTCATTGATGACAGGTGCTAGATCAATTTCTTGATTCTTTGGATGATTTGAATGCTGATGCTTTTATATTGTGACATTAAGGAGAAATCAATTAAATTCTTGAAATGATTTATCAGTTACCAAAAATAAAGAAATTATTAAATATTTTTTGTTCTTTATTTTGTTCTTTGGATTATCTTAATGTTCTCATGGCCTTGTAGCATGAAGTTAAGATGGAGGGAAACCCCTCCAATTTTTTGGTTCTTGGCTGGTTCTTAATAAAGATTCATTAATTGTTTGATGGGTTCTTCTAGAATACCCCACATGTGACATCTTAACCAATTCAAGGTATGTGTTCTTATGTTGATTTGCCTTCATCTTATATTTATACAAGAAATTTTTTTTAAAATCTATTTATTATAATCAATTACCTATTCATATTGATAACTCTACCTACCATTTTAAAAATAAAATTACATACTCAATAGTAGAGTTATTGAAATGATCTAGTATTGGTTTACTATACTTGATATTCTTTGTCTTGAGAATATGGCTATAGGTCTCTTATTGTGGTGATCCAATACCTTTACACCAATGAAGGATGGTACATCATTTTTTCTATGATATTCATAGATCTTATCGAGATATTTTCTAAATATACCCATTCAAAAGAAAATTAAAGTCATGCATAAGGATCTTGAGCATTTTGTAGATCATCGCATTCCTTTCTAGAGATGTATCTCCACCTTCCTATAGTTTTATGGACACACTAGTGGCTACAATTGGTCTTTTACTCTTCCACCTTGTCCCTATCATGAAGTATGCATTTTGGAGTCTACAAGAAGACTCTATATTTATTGGTATGAGATAAATGGATCAAAACTAGTTATGTGGGAAAGAGGTTATCATACTTAAGTTATTCTTGGTCACTATTTCTAGATCATTATACAATCTAGATTCAATAGTGTCTTTTGTAAGGACATCGAAGGAATAGAGGTTTTGGATGGTATTCCTCTTCTTCATCCATATAAGGATTTTTTTCTATGGTCATTCTATGTAGACATTGAAAAAAATAGGAAAGAGGGAAAAAATAAAAGCAATAAATTATCAACAATGAAAACTTTCTAGTGTTGTTGGCTAGTTATTATCTAAAAACAAGTTTTTGATGGATATTAATTGGCAAATAAATTCTTAGTGGTGAAAACTATTTTTACAATGCCATTAAGTGGTAAGCGATTGAAAAGTGGCTTGCCAAAGGTAACTTGTCATTATCAAAAAAAATTTAAAAACGAAAGAAACAATCACAAAAATTGGATAAAATCACAAAAATAATGCAATAATTGGGTTGAGCTAACCATTTTTCAAGGACCCTTACTTCATTCTATGGCTCTTTTTAACTAATTATTGCTCAAATCTCCTATGTTTGATATTGTGGTTGTGCTTTAGTTTTTGGTGATCATCATGATTTTGATCACTTATAGTACATGCTACACATTCAATTGAGATGCCATGGAAAATGGACCTAGCTCCCTTTAGTAAGTTGTATATTATTTCCTCCAAATGGTGGTCTTTTATGCAATAATCATTCATCATTTTTGGTAACTTCCAGTGTTTTCCCTCTAGTGTTTTGAGTTAGGTAGACATATTCTTGGTGTTGTAGTTCTTGGCTTACTCTTTGGTTCCTTGTTTAAGATTCATTAACTATATTATTGAGATGCCTTGGCTTTTCTTAACAAGTAAGTTCACAAAACTATCAAATTTTTTTTTATGAATAGTCCTTTTCTATTAAAGAAATAATATAGTAAGATTACAATTTAGAAAAAAGGAGTCTGAGGATACAAGATCACCCCGCAAGAGTTCACATGACTAGAGCCAGAATAAAAAACTATTCATAAAAAAAAACATATAAGACCAACCCCTTAGGTAGCTAAAGCAGTGCCAACTGAGGGAGGTGGTTAATTTTGATCATTAAATCTCTAGTCATCCTCATAGTTGCTAGGTGGGTTGGGAATAGTCTAGCCATTAACAACATCACCAAGGGCCTAGTTAGCATCCTTCATACTAGGCCGTGGAGGAGAGATGGCCACTTTATAGAAAGCACCTACCGAGAAATAGGAGGAGCTAGGGACTAGCCAGTGCCACCATGGGGTAGGGAAATCAAGTAGTGACTCCACCCATCATCACCACCACTGGCAGAGTGATGGTGGGAAGCCTAGGAACACAATGCGTGCAAGTGGTGGCTTGAAGAAGACCACCTCTAGTAGTAGCCTTTGGGTGTTGTGGTATCAACTGAGGCATCTAGAGATACCCTAGAAATAGTACAAGGGGAATTACCCCAGTGATTAAGAAGATCTTGAAGGTTGGCCACCTCCAGGGCCACCTTGTTTGCTTGTACTTGAATCTACATCACGACATTGTTACAAATGCATGCCTTAGAGTACATAGCAATATTTCAATCATGAAAACTATGAGTGAAAAGAACAACATTTCTATCTTTCCATAGAGTGAACAAAATCTCCATCCTGAAGGTACGCCAAATCTAGGTAAATTTCCTAGGGATCATAGGGGAGGGTAAAAGCACAAACTTGTGTCACCTTTTATAAAGGAAAAGAGATATACAAATTTAAACTCTTCAACTTGAACAAAAATGGCATTTGTGTTTAGAATTTGAAGATGATGTAAACTAATGAAATGTGTAAAATTGAATGATGTTTACCTCTGTAAGTTTTTTTAAAAAAATGGATTGAAAATTTTATTTATTTTTGAATTTTTAATATTTATTTTTTAATTTTCCAAAAATGTTGAAAATATAGAGTTTTTTTCTTATCAAACAAATATATGCAAATGTTCATATTTTGGTCAAATATTGGAATATGTTAGAGTTGACATGTATACCTAGTGCACCAAAAAAAAAAAAAATTGAAATTGGGCTAATATTTTTCAAGTTATAATTGGTTAAAGTCTAAGTTATTAGAAATTGATAGTTTTTTTTTCTCTCGTCAAACTTTTTCCATCAAATCTACATATTTTTTTTTTTAAATTACATAATCTTTAAGAAAACTCTCTCCTCTAGTGCAACATTAAAAAATAATAAATTTTCAACATGATTTACTATTTTTTTCCTATTTTTGAATAGACATCTTCCTAAATCTTAAAATACCTACTTGTAATTTTTCAAATTATAACATATTATCCATAGTCAAAATAATAAAAGATTTATATGATCATAATCATGACTCTGATACTACAAAATTATATTTTAGTTTTAAAAAAACCTTCAATTTAGTAGGTCAAATTGGCCTTCAAAGTGAGATGTTTACAAAAGTTCTTATTTTTTATTGTCTGGCTACCACCTAGGATGTCACATAGGGAGTTAAGACCAAAACCATTTTGACCGTAACCCTTTCATGTAACGATCCACTAACAAAGATAAAACTAAACGATGAACAAACATAAAGAACCATAAATTTCTTTTTTTTTAATCAACATATTACAAGAATAAGTACAATGATTGAATCATTCTCAATTCGTAGACTTCAAAATATAAGAATATATCATCTGAATAAATTTTCATAATGATCTCAATACATAATGAGTTTAGTATAATAAATATGAACATAGTTTCATTAATAATTACCTATGATCAACAAATGAATCCTACAAGTATCTAAAATTATGAGACTAGACATAGCTTCAACAGAATCCTTAGGTACTTGAAATTCAACTTGAAGCACATGTAAATACATAGAAATGCAACATAACACAAAGAGGGTTCAATATACACTGAGTTAAAAAGTGTTATCCACCTGCATAAATGTTAAGATTTACATATACATAAACATACTATAGATATCTGAACTACTTAACTTAATGCAGTTCCAAAATTATTATGCAAGAAGTAACATCTACGTATCATTGCAAAAATTAAACTCGCACTAAGAAAATCTCATAAATTATTCATATATATATACTAAGGTGTCATCACTGTGGTACCAAGATTTTGCATCCATGTTTGGTATGCTCTTAGATTTCTCATAGTGGTACTCTCTATTATACTCATCATACGGCGTAACAGAGAATTGCCTTATTCTCCGTACTTAACCATATGGGTTTAAGTCATAGGTAGGCTAATTATCTTATAATTTGAAATTAACCCACCCAATTCATTTTAATGTTATCACTGAATTAAATAACTAAAAAGCATTAACCAGGTTCAGCCACCCCGATATATGTTCATTATGAATTTTCTTAAAATGCACATCAAATAGATTTACTAAGAATGCACATGCATCAGGTATCAAATTAGTATACCACATGATACTACATTTTTCATCAATTTGCAACCTATCTTATTCTGACATTTTTCAAAGGTAAATTTAGATCATTACAGCAATAGGAACAAATTTTATAATACCAAGATGGCATAATTACCATTAAATTGCTAACTCAATTTAACGGTATTTATGAAATCTTAATACTATAACACAACTTCCTACTAAAATATTCATCTTAATTTATCATTGAATAGACAAAGATATCATAACCAAAATACATATGATACTTCTGTTTAAAATGAAATTACATCATCATATATCATAATCCTTCCTTTATTTGAAAACAATTTTCATTTCAATAATGGATAGAATAACATCATTAGAATAATATCTTCTAATTCATAAAATTTTCATCTCAAAAGAATTATATATATATATATATATATATATATATCATTGGTATTCCTAAAAAAAAACTTTATAACAAATCAAATGAAATCATCGTAACAGATTTCCACAACGTTCAATTTATCGATTGGTTTAAGCTCTATTGATGTTTTTAAACAAAAAGAACATAATCTATGAAACCGTATATTCAAATAATCTTATTTCCAAATTGCCGAATACAATTTCTAACTCAAGATTAGCATACTAACTATTTATCCTTGATATGCTAATAAACAAGATGTGATACACACATAACTCAATTACTAGTTTACACATATATAAATCAATTGACAAAAAGTCTCTGCCCAGTCCCAATTAATAGTAATATCCAAAATCCGAATAACGTATGGAAACCCTGTACAACTATTAAGGAATTCAAACCAAATTGTACTTCAAAAAGGGTGTCGTCTATTCTACATGAAATTTTCCAGCAGTTCAATAAGCATATCAAACTATACTGATAAAATGTTGATTCAACCTTGTTTTAGTTCCCTGCATAACTATTTGATACAATGCCTATGTCCTCGATTTCTTATTAATAGTTCAATATAATGCCTATTTCCTCGGCTACAGTAATAAAATTTCTATTTGTTTTAAGCTTTCATAATGTTTAACGTACTACTAATATCATCGAAACCATAAAACTGATCAAAATATTGACTTAATTCCAAGTTCCATGAACACATTTAAAGCCCTATCGTGTTCATATTTCTCAGAATTTCTATAAACCCTGTTTAAGATCAAAAACTCACTATCAGTTGGAAATCTTTATACAACATATATTTTTATTTACGTCTTTAAAAAAAATGACAGGTTTAATTTCGCAACAAAGCTACTGCACAAAGATTACTTGTGACTTGTTTGACGAAAAGCCAAATCTTATTTTCCTTTGTACAATAAAATAAATCTACTGGTGAATATGAGAAGACTGTTTAACTTTTAACTTACTATTCAAGCAAGAGTTTTCCCAAAATCTGTTTGTTATCATACCCTGCCCTGGTTCATATATTCATCGGGTAAATGACTGTGAACATGACTTAATTACAACTCGACTAATAGAATGTTCAAGCCCAAGCTTATTTTCTCTGCTTCATCTATGCCCAAAATTAAATGCAATTCTTTTGAAAACACAATAATATTAATAATCACAGAGGCATGATTCTCATAGAGATCGGCTCGATAAATGTGGATCCCAAAATATTGATACAAATTCCACAATATATAACCAAACCCCAAATGCATTCTATGTTATCAAAGTGAAAACACTATACCCACACTCAAGTATGGGTATATGCAAAACTTAGCATCATCGAGCTAAACCTTGCATGAACCCACACTTGGGCATCGACTTATATCATTATCAAAAAAACAACATTATTTACAAATTTCAAAATAATCCATACAAAATAGAATAGGTTAGGGAAAAGAAAAGCCCCCTACCAAATCACTGTAGACTGATAGAGCTCTGCTATAGGTTTGCTGTCAAGACTACGAATCCAAAACAAATACCACACTGCCAACACAACCAACTCAAAGACGTCTTCGAAAAGGAGTAAAGTAGATGGTACTAACAATATGAACCAAAATGTCTGGTGAGAAACCCCATCTTTCTCAGTCTCATATGCACATATATCCATCAAACAAAACCCCTTCATAATGCCGATATCTTAGCATTATCTTACAGATGTGCAACAGAACTGAGAAAAAAATGCATAAATTTCCAACCCATTTCAACAAACAAAACCCCATACCAGTTGTACTAGCTGACTAAAGCCTTAAGTGATATTAAAAGTTCAAAAAAATGTAATGAATGCTTCTACAACAAACACAGTGTCGTGTATATGGCTTCCTCTTCTTCTACCACATTATTTGGCATGTTCAAAAACAATTCAGAACTCTTTAATAATAGAGCATGCAAAACCATTGGGATGAGGAATATAAATCATTAATATATATATTAAATCAATCCTTTTAATCATACATCTCACAAATTTTCTAAAATCCAAAAGCACGCAACATGTTTATGTTTAAACATATCTATATTGTTTTGCTAAACATTTATCATGCTAACTTCTAATAATAAGTTCAACCACAAATACATGTCCCTTGGACATCTTCAACCAAATTCAATAGATAATAGAACGTAACATCAAATAAATACTTATAATAATAAAGTCTTAATATGAAATTAACCAAAGTAATGGTTAGGCATGACATCCTCCCCCACTAGGTTATGACTTTCTCATGGAAGTTAGCAAACAAGAATGGATGAGATGCTCTCATCACTTTCGTGTCCTCCTAGGTAGTAGATGTTTCATCATTGGGGTCCCATAAGACCATTACCTACTTTATTTCTATTCCTCTTAAACTCAAAGTTCTACTTTGTGTGATCTATACTAGTTCCAGCATGATTTGACCATCCATAATCTGTAAATTTTTCTAGTCAAGCACGTGAGCACTATCAGGTATATACTTATGGAAAATTGAAACATGAAATACATTATGAATGTGTGAAAGACTCAATGGCAAGGAAAGTTTATAGGCTATAGGTCCAACCTGTTCCAAAATTTCAAATGGACCCATGAATTGAGGAGCTAACTTGGATCCCTTTCCATAACGAATCAGACTCTTACATGGTCTTACTCGGAGAAAAACTTTATCACCCACCAAGAATTGATGGTCAATTCTATGCCTATCAGCATATTTCTTTTGTCTATCCTGATCAGTAACAAGGTGTTCTTTGATCCTTTTAACCTGTTGTTCTAAATCTTGCAACATATCAGGACCTAAGAGAATCCTATCCTCCAAATTATCCTAGTTGAGTGGTGTCTTACATGGCCTACCATACAATGCTTGAAAGGGTGACATACCTATGGAGCTGTGATATCCATTATTATAAGCAAATTCTACTAAGTGTAGATACTCCTCCCATTTATTTTGTCTATCCATAATATACATCCTAAGCATGTCTTCCAATATCTGGTTGACATGTTCAGTCAGTCAGTCAGTCTTAGGGTGATAGGCTGAACTAAAATTCAACTGAGCACCCAACTCTCATTGCATGGATCTCCAAAGAGAAGAAGTAAACACTGGATCCCTATTAGAAATAATATTTTTAGGAATATCGTGTAAATTAACTATCTGCTCCATATAAATTTTGGCAACCATTGCTGCATTATAAGATGATGTAACTAGAATAAAATGAGCAACCTTAGAAAAATAGTCCACTACCACCATAATAGCATCATGCTTATGAGCTATAGCAGGCAATCCAGTAATAAAATCTATAGAAATGGTGTCCCATTTCCATTCTGGAATATTATGTGGCTGCAATAGTCCTGCAGGGTGCTGATGTTCAGCCTTAACTCATTGACACTCCAAACATTGAGCCACAAAATTTGCTATGTCTCTCTTCATTCTAGGCCAATAGTAATGCTGCTTAAGGTTAGCATGCATTTTCTTGACACCTGGATGAGCTGAATATGGTGCTTTGTGGGCCTCAAACATAACCAGATTTCTTAGATCACTCAACTCAAGAACATACACATTCCCTCTATATAGCAGTAGACCTTTAGAATTCACTGAATACCCCTCAAAATGCCCTTCCAAAATGCTACCACTATCAATAATAGCCTTAACATCTTCATACCAATAATCTGCATAAAGATTCTAGAGAACCTTATCCTTAAGATTCATTGTTAGGATTAAAGAAGATAATTCATGTCACCTCTTGCTAAGTGCATCAGCAACAACATTCTCCTTCCCTTGCACATAACTAATCTTGAAGTCATATTCACATAGGAATTCCATCCATCTTCGCTATCTAGCATTGAGGTCTAGTTGTGTGAATAGATAGTAAAGGCTTTGGTGATCAGTATGTAACTCAAATCGTTGACCCAAAAGAAAATACCGTCACTTGGTCAAAGGATGCATGATCGTTGCAAGTTTGAGACCATGAGTAGGGTAATTAACCTCATGACTCTTAAGATTTCTGGACTCATAAGTTATGAAATGTCCTTCTTGCATCAACAATGCCCCTATGCCATCCAAAGATGCATCAGTGCAAACCATGAACTCCTTGGCTGAATCAGGGACTGCCAGAACTGGTGCATAGGTCAAACATTCCTTAAGTTTCTAAAATGCTACCTCGCACTCCTCTATCCACACAAATTTCTTCCCTTTTCTTTGAAGAGACGTGATAGGATGCGCTATTCTAGAAAAGTTTGACACAAATCTGTAGTAATAGCTTGCTAAGCCCATGAAACTTTGGACCTTGAACACATCCGCAGGTGTTGGCCAATCTACAATAGCCCAAATTTTAGATGGATCTATAGAAATTCCATCCCCAAAAATGATATGACCTAAGTAATAAATCTCCAATTTGAAGAATTCATACTTCAAAGGATTGGCATACAGTTTGTTCCTACGAAGGCATTCCAAAACTTGCTCCAAATGCTGGTCGTGCTCCTCAACAGTGTTAGAGTACACCAGAACATCATCCAAAAATACCACTACGAACTTGTCTAAGTTAGTTTTAAACACACCATTCATAAGGCTCATAAAGATAGAAGGTGCATTTTTTAACCCAAAAGATACTATCATGAATTCATAGTGCCCATACCTGGTGCGAAAAGCTATCTTATGAATATCAGCTTCCTCGATTCTAATTTGATGATATCCAAATTTCAAATCAATCTTCGAAAAGACTCGAGCACCCTTGACTTGATCAAACAAGTCATCAATTCTAGGCAAAGGATACCTATTCTTAACAGTGACCTTGTTCAACTGTCTATAGTCTATGCAAAGTATCAAAGAACCGTCTTTCTTATTGACAAAGATTATCAAAGCACCCGAAGGTGATACTCTAGGATGAATCAAGCCTTTCTCCAAAAGCTCCTCCAACTAAAATTTAAGTTCAACCAGCTCTTGAGCTATCATTCTGTAAGGAGTCTTGGAAATTGGTTCCATTCCTGGCACTAAATTGATCCGAAAATCAATTTCTCTTCTCGGAGGTATTCCCAAAATCTCTTCAACAAAAATGTTTGAAAAACTCTGCAAGACTGGATGATCAAGAGAAGAACCTTTATCCATGGAATCTTCTAAGTTGTTTACTGATATGGCAAAAAAATAGTAGCCTTTTTGAGCACACCTTGCCAATTTCTTGGCGGATATTGTTTGCAAAGAGATGGGTCTCTTGATTCTAGCAATAATCCTAGCTGATCCAACATCATCCAAACAAGTGATTGTCTTATCCTTGCAATCCATAATAGCTTGATGTTGTTCTAAGCAATCCATTCCAAAAACTATGTCATACAATCCTAAAGGTATAACCCTAAGGTTCACTGAAGTAGTAAAAGTTTTCATTTGAATCTTATAGTCAGGAGCAACAATATTAGCATCAGGTTCTAGGAGCAACAATATCAGTGTTCACCCTAGAACCTGAAACTAACTCCACTTGCCATTTATTCCTTGTCTTAACCATAGGAATTCCACTAAATGCAACTAAAGCAGAAGAAACTAATGAGTTTGTAGCTCCAGAGTCAAATAAGATAGATACTTTCATACCTTGAGTATTAACCTAAGCTTCAATAACCATGTTCTGGTGTTCGGCCTATTTCTGATCTAGGGTAGCAAATACACAATGGTTCCTGGCAGAATCACCAACTATCGCTTTAGACCTAGCTGACTTAGGTCCAACCTTTGACTTGTCCCAATTAGGGCACTGAGATTGAAAATGACCTAACTGACCACAATGATAACACTCAATAGATTTCCTGAATCCCATGTTCTAACCAAAAATACTAGGAGATGGATTATTACTTTCCACACTCTGAGGTGGTTGAGATGGTCTAGGCCATTCTGAACCCTTGGAGTTCTTATCAAACTTCCCCTTCTTGAATTTCCCAACTAAAAATCTTGATTTAGAACTATTCTGAGGAGGCTTTTGACGCTTACTGACATTCGGGGTAGGTGGATTCATGCTAGATTTAAATGAAGTCCCATGATATCCAAACTTCATCTCAATAAGCTTAGCTCGCTTCGAAGCTTCCTGCATAGACATAGGTATGAAAGTTCTCACTTCCTCCCTGATCTTAGGCATAAGCCCCTTGATGAAATGTTGAATCATGGCTTTATCATTTTTTGCCCAGCCAAATTTTTTTTTAAGCTCGTAGAACCTACGTTCATAAGCTTCCACTATAGAGCCAGAATGCATAATCTGAAAGAACTCCTTTGCATGGGCCTGACACCAATATTCAGACATGAACCTCTCTATGAGGCCTCACCTGATCCATCATAGTACCAATGAGATAATTGCATTAAGGTGATTTTAATCCTATGTTTTGATACACTTTTAAGACTGTAGGGTTATGTCATTTTAATATCTGCATTTTGATGATTCACAATTACTTCTGCATAGTATGACCTAATTGATGCATTTAATGATTCTATTCATGTTTTAAGCTATTGACATTACTTTAATAGAAATTGAATGGTAGATATGCTTGTAATGTAAGAATGGTAGAGATGCTTGTAATGTTAGAAGGTAATGTTACAGTGGAAATTAGAGTTAAAAGATAAATTTGGTTATGCATTGAGACCTAACCCGCATACCTAGGGATTCAATAGTTGTGGAGTCAACATCTTGTTGCAATGATAAAAATAGACTATGAAGTTATTCAGAATATTAAATTTACTATGTTATGTTTTTTGTTATAGTATTTTGAGCATTTTACATGGAAATTATTAGAAAAAGTAATTTAATTAAAAGAAATGAAGTATGGAACTCAAATGTCGAATGTGATATGTGAGAAAGGGAAAGTTAATTTGAGATGATGAAATCTATGCAAGCCTAATGTTGAATGAGATAATGATTTATTTTACATATGCTTATATGATTTTCTTGGACTATTGACACTCGAGTTTAGTGTGTAGGAATTTGACCATGGGTTTAAAGGGGAATTAAGGCTCAAACTACTACAAACATGACATAGCCAAGGTTGAATCAGTGGAAAAGATTCAAACCTCATTGTAATGTGTTTTATTTCATATATGTGAATTGTATGTGTGTGTAGTAGCCTAGTTCATGTATTATTGTAAAAAAAGTCATTTATAATGTAATGTGATAGTTTGTGTGTGTCACTTGACACTTGTGTTGTCCTTATGGAGATGCCATGTCATTCACAGTTTGTCAAGAAGAAATCAAACCTAAACCTAACCCCGATGAAGAACCCAAGTTAACTTCACATAGAAAAATGCCATGAGGAGTCTCAATCAAAGGAAATTCGAATTTTGACTTGGCTAGCATTTTCAGGGGTCATTAGGTGGTCCCTAAGTGTCTTTTAGGTGAAAATAAGTTACCCATATGATAGTACATCATGTTAGGGACCTAATTTTGATCATGTGAGTGCCTAGATAGCCTAGGGAGCCCCTTTACCCATGCATTCTTCCATCAATTCGAATTTGGAGTTGTCTTATCTATGTTCCCACTAAGTCAAAAATAGAAAAGTTAGGGGAGACAAGTTAGTAAGAAGAGGTGGTTTAGTGTTTTTTGCTAAAAATAGCTAGTAGGAAGGCTTTATTAGAGGGTCTTGGCCAAACTAGGGGGGGGTGTCTATCCACTCTCTAATTTTAGAGACTGTTAGGTTTTTGAGGGAGATGAAGGGAGCTCTACTACAACTATCCTTACCCTAGCTTGGACCAAGGTTGGTATCTCAAAATTGCTTCTTTTCCATTTCTTTCTTTTGGCATAGTTAAGTAAATCTGCAAGTGTGGAGTTCATCAATGGAGTATGCATTGCATTGTCAATTTTGTGTTATGAGCTTGTCATTGTGTTGGGAAGAAGTGAATGTGTTTTATGCTTTTGGAGATCCTTTCTTGGTTTTGTTTTGTTGTTATTCGTTGTTTTGTTGTTTTTTCTTGTTGAATGTGAGTGTTTATTGTGATTATAGGTGTGAAGGCTTCACTCACCCTTGGGAGGGCAGAGAAGCCTTGGGTGAAGGGCATAAGTTGGGCTTGACATTGCAGGTGAGAAAGAAAATTTTGTTTTTACCTCATGATGAGGTTTTTATTATGGAGCATGGGCTCCATCATGGCCATGAATCTTGTTGTTTGGGAGGTACAAGGAGGTTTGGTGGATGAGGAGAAGATGGTTGTTTTGGAGGCCTTGAGAGGCAATGCAGTGGCAATATGTTGTTTATGTTGTGGTGGCCTTGAGAGGAAAAATTTATTGGCAATATGATACTTATGATGTTAAAATTTCTCCTCCTTGAAGAGCCCACCTTCACCCAATGTTTTATGATTCCAATGGTGAATCATTGTGCAAGCCATGGAAGGGTGTTGATTGTATTTTGTGTTGTGTCTTCATGCAAAATTTTGTGATGTATGTGTGTGTAACTTGGTTCAAGCCTTGTTCCCCTAGCGTGGGGGTGGTCTCTTTGAGGCCTATGGTTGGGTGGAAAAAACCCATGGTCCTTGTTGTTTTGTTATGGTGCATATGCAGATTTTGTGCTCAAGGGAGCAATGGAAACAAGCTTGGTATGATCATCTCATGTACGTTTCATGAAGATAAAACATGTCATTTTTCTTGTAACTGCAATGGAGAACTCTCCATATTGTTCATATGGTTGCAATGAATGATTGCATAGTAGAGAAGAAGGGATACGTCTTTTTTGGAAGGAGATATTGTTTTTCATGGCATCAAATGTAGTATTTGTATAGTTCCTGCTCTTTTTGTTTTGTGTAATGAGCTATAAAAGAAAATCTCCATTTGTATATACCACTGTGATGTATGAGTTCATGGGCAGAGAAAATAATTTGGAGTTTCTCATAACTAATTGCATTGTGTTTTAAGAGTCTAGTTTTCAATTGGAATGGAAGGAGTTGTTTACCTTCTCAGTGATATATGAGAGAGTTTCTTGTTTAGAAAACAATCATAATTATATTTTGAATAATAGTTTTAACATTACATTCAATTTATGGTGGCTCATGTAAGAAGTTAATTGTCTTTCAATGTATATGATTTAATTTTATGATTCACTATTATGAATTGTGATGCAACGAAAGAATCAAGTTCTGAATAGTTCATATATATGTTTAGATGGAGATATATCTTGCTTAATAGAAAGTTAACCTCTCATGAGAATGTGTTTATCCTTTGGAAGATTAGTAATGGAATATAAACATTTGGGTGATCTAAAACAATGAATCCCTAGCCTGCATCAATAATAGAAAACTCATTGATTCATCACCTTGATGGCATAGAAGGAAATACCTCCTCATTGGACTTAGCTTAAAATTCTATAAAAAAAGTTGGCTGTAGATGCACATTTTCTTTCTGGAATTTGTATGGAGCAAGGAAAAGTAATTCACTCAAGATTATAGACTATTAAAATAATAAGGAGAATATTCCCAAGAGTATAGTACATTAAATAATAATAGCTTATTATAAATTTTAAGAGAAACTAATGCTTAAACCCTAAGTTGAAAGTGAAGGCTCATATGTGTCATGTGACCTCTATCACATCTCCTTCAATTAAAATGCATTGAGATATGTTCTAAAACTATACCAAGACTATTATAGAACCTAAGTCACCCATTCCCTCAATACTAGGCGCTACCCTAGAAAGCATCACCATACCAACCAACGAAATCTAGGTAACATAATAAATAAATTTAAACTCATTTTACACTAGCCCAAGTTCCTATCTTTCTAGGGCTTTGAAACACATGTGGGGCGGCACACCATTCTGACTTTATGTCAGACCCGCTGCTCTAAGTACTAGGCATTTAAGGGAGGAAGCATGCATTAAATGGTAATCATGAAAATAGGTTGGTGATCCCATCCTAGGAGCTCAACTTCAAAGGAGTTTTTTTTCTAGTGCAAAACACAAGGGATGTTATAATGTTTTAAAAATCATACCTTGCCCAAGCCACCCACCTTGGTCTTAGTGCCATGGGATGTAGTAAGTTAGTGAGCTAGGAATAAATACAATTCAGTAGTTAGTTTAGTTAAGTTTTATTGTTAGAAAAGATAATCATTGTAGATTATAATTTAGTTAATGATTTTTTTATTGCTAGGAATTTTTGGTAAGTGGTAGAAACTTTAGGTTTAATATTAGTTTGAAGATTAAGAATAGATTTGCATGTTTAGGGAAGAAGGAATTAGTATAGGTGAGTTTAATTTTTTTTTAGTAGTTTCATATTTTAGTAATTTATTTATTTAATTTCTATTAATTAATTTGTATTTATTTGTTTAGCTATTAAGTCTTGGAGATAGTTAGATCTAGTTTAGTTCAGATGTTTTGTTAGGATATCTTGTTAATCATATTAATTTTTAGTAAAAAGGGTATTTAGTATATGTGTTTTGGATCATTAATGTTAGATTTATAATAGTGTTAGAATTCATTTGAAAATTAATTAACTTTGTTATTGGTTGTATTATTTGGTTAAGACTTCTAAGATTATTGTTTGGTATTATGTTAATTATGGGGTAAGTATTAAGAGGATGGATTGATTTAAAATAATGCAGAACTATTGTTTATGATTTAATTAACTATGTTGATTAGATAATATTAGCCTGAATTTAATAAATATTGTTATATTAGATTTAATAAATATGTTAGTATTTACCTTTAGAGAAATAATTAGTTTTAATTTAAAAGTTAATATAAACAAAATTGTATAATTGTTTAAAAGTAAATGACAAATTGTATATTTGTTTAAAAGTAAAGTAATAACGAATGCTCAGTTTTAACGATCTATTCATAACAATTGGTCATAAACTTTTATGATATTGTTAGGACACTGTTAAGGGAAAAGTATTGAACATCTTGCAATGTACATGTGTTTTAAATTAATTTAAAACTATCAACTTAGTGGGTTTAATTATTAGTATTTTAGAAAAAAAATATTTGGTGTATTTTTGCTTTGAATTTTTGGGCATGACACTCTCCTTGAAATGCTCTACAAAAAACTCCCAAGTAACTAAAGAAATATCAATGCCAAGCTTCTCCAACTCCTGTTCCCATCATAAGGAACCAAATACCCTTAAATGCATAACTGTCCATCTTACTTTCACATTACTCAAGTAACGATGTAAGATAAAGCACCGCTCAATATTCAACAGCAAAGCTTCTGTCATTGTACCCTATTTTGTACCATAAAATAATGGCCCTTTAACCTTGGAAAGATCCTTGAGATGAGCTCTAGCCACTAGATCATCCTCTATAGGAAGTTTAATACCCTGCACAAGAGGTATCCTGACATTTGCTCCCCCACTAGGAATCTGGTTGTTAGTCTCAATATTATAGAGATGTTCCAGTATCCGTTGAAAAACCCTAGCTTGATCCACCTGATTATCCTAATTGTTTCCAACCCCAGCATTCTAATCAAACTGATCATCCCCAACCATTCTTTGGTGCCTAGGACCTCTACCATGGCCCCTGCCCCTACCTCTACCTCTACCAACAAGGTTATCCTGAGGAATGCCATGACCTCGAGTTCCTCTAGTGACGGGAGTCATGCTGACAACCTAAAAACAATTAACTGTTAATAATGCATCGAAGACGAGAAAATCCCTAAAACCCAAGAGTCTTAGCTATTCTAACCGCGCTCTGATACCAAAATGTAATGATCCACTAACAAAGATAAAACTAAACCATGAAAAAACATAAAGAACAATAATTTTTATTTATTTTTAATCAACATATTACAAGAACAAGTGCAATGATTGAATCATTCTCAATTCGTAGACTTCAAAATATAAGAATATCTCATCTAAATAAATTTCCATAATGATGTCAATACATAATGATTTCGGTACAATAATGATGAACATAGTTTCATTTATAATTGCCTATGATCAACAAATGAATCCTACAAGTATCTAAAATTCTGAGACTAGACATAGCTTCAATAGAATCCTTAGGTACTTGAAATTTAACTTGAAGCACCTATAAATACACAGAAATGCAACATAACACAAAGAGAGCTCAGTATACACTGAGTTAAAAAGTGTCATCCACCTGCATAAATGTTAAGATTTACATATACATAAACATACTACAGATATCTGAACTACTTAACATAATGCAGTTCCAAAATTATTATGCAAGAAGTAACATCTACTTATCATTGCAAAAATTAAAATCGCACTAAGAAAATCCCATAAATGATTCATATATATACTGAGGTGTCATCACTACGGTACCAAGATTCTGCATCCGTGTTTGGTATGCTCTTAGATTTCTCATAGTGGTACTCTCTATTATACTAGTCATATGGCATAACAAAGACTTGCCTTATTCTCCGTACTTAACCATATAGGTTGAAGTCATAGGTAGGCCAATTATCTTATAATTTGAAATTAACCCATCCAATTCATTTTAATGTTATCACTGAATTAAATAATTGAAAAGGATTAACCAGATTAATCCACCCTGATATATGTTCATTACAACTTTTCTTAAAATGCACATCAAATAGATTTACTAAGAATGCACATGCATTAGGTATCAAATTAGTATACCACATGATACTACATTTTTCATCCATTTGCAACCTATCTTATTCTGACATTTTTTAAAGATAAATTTAGATCATTAGAACAATAGGAACAAATCTTATAATATTAAGATGGTGTAATTACCATTCAACTACTAACTCAACTTAACGGTATTTATGAAATCTTGATACTATAACACAACTTCCTACTGAAATAATAATCTTAATTTATCATTGAATAGACCAAGATATCAGAACCAAAATACATATGATAGTTTTGTTTAAAATGAAATTACATCATCATATATCATAATCCTTCCTTTATTTGAAAAAAAAATTCATTTCAATAATAGAATAACATCATTAGAATAATATCTTCTAATTCATAAAATTTTCATCTCAAAAGCATAATATATATATCATTAGTATGTCTAAAAAAAAAAATTCATAACAAATAAAATTAAATCATCTTAACAGATTTCCACAATGTTCAGTTTATAGATTGGTTTAAGCTCTATCGATGTTTTTAAACAAAAAGAACATAATCAATGAAACCATATATTCAAATAATCTTATTTCCAAATTGCCAAATACAATTTCTAACTCAAGATTAGCATACTAACTATTTATCCTTGATATACTAATAAACAAGATGCGATACACATGTAACTCAATTACTAGTTTACACATATATATATAAATCAATTGACAAAAAGTCTCTACCCAGTCCCAATTAAAAGTAATATCCAAAATCCAAATAACGTATGGAAACCCTGTACAACTGTTAAGGAATTCAAACCAAATTGTACTTCAAATAGGGTGTCGGCTGTTCTACATGAAAATTTCCAATAGTTCAATAAGTGTATCAAACTATACTGATAAAATGTTGATTCAACCTTGTTTTAGTTCCATGCATAACTGTTTGATACAATGCCTATGTCCTCAATTTTTTATTAACAGTTAAATATAATGCATATTTCCTCAGCTATAGTAATAAAATTTCTGTTTGTTTCAAGCTTTCAGAATGTTTAATGTAATACTGATACCATCAAAACCATAAAACTGATCAAAATACTAACTTAATTCCAAGTTCCATGAACACATTTAAAGCCCTATCGTGTTCATATTTCTTAGAATTTCTATAAATGATGTTTAATACCAAAAACTCACTATCAGTCATAAATCTTTATACAACATATATTTATGTTTACATCTTCAAAAAGAAAAAAAGGTTTAATTTTGCAACAAAGCTACTGCACATAGATTACTTGCGACTTGTTCGACAAAAAGCCAAATCTTATTTTCCTTTATACAATAAAATAAATCTACTAGTGAATATGAGAAGACTGTTTAACTTTTAACTTAGTATTCAAGCCAGAGTTTTCCCAAAATTTGTTTGCTATGATACCTTGCCCTAGTTTGTATATTCATCAGGGTTAATGATTGTGACCATGACTTAATTACAACTCGACTAACAGAACGTACAAGCCCAAGCTTATTTGCTCTGCTTCATCTATGCCCAAAATCAAATGCAATTCTTTTGATAGCACAATAATATTACTAATCATAGAGAAATGATTCTCATAGAGATCGTCTCGATAAATGTGGATCCTAAAACATTGATACAAGTTCCGCAATATATAAAAAAACCCCAAATCCGTTCTATGTTATCAAAGTGAAAACACTATACCCACAATCAAGTATGGGTATATGCAAAACTTAGCATCATTAAGCTAAACCTTTCATGCACCCACACTTGGGCATCAGCTTCTATCATTATCACACAAATAGCATTATTTATGAATTTCAAAATAACCCATAAAAAATAGAATAGGTTAGGGAAAAGAAAAGCCCCCTACCAAATCATTGTAGACTGACAAAGCTCTACTACAGGTTTGTTGTCAAGGCTATGAATCCAAAAAAATACCATGCTACCAACACAACCAACTCAAAGACATCTTTGGAAAGGAGTAAAGTAGATGATACTAACAATATCAACCAAAAATTCTGGTGAGAAACTTCATCTTGCTCAGTCTCATATGCACGTATCTCCATCAAACAAAACCCCTTCATGATGCCGATATCTTAGCATTATCTTACAGATGTGCAATAGAACTGAGAAATAAAATGGATAAATTTCCTTGCCATTTCAACAAACAAAACCCCATAACAGCTGTACTGGCAAACTAAAGCCTTAAGTGATATTAAAAGTTCAACAAAATGTAATGAATGCTTCTAAAACAAACATAGTGTCGTGTATACGGCTTCCTCTTCTTCTGCCACATTATTTGACATGTTCAAAAACAATGCAGAACTCTTTAATACTAGAGTATGTGAAACCATTAGGATGAGGAATATAAATCCTAAATACATATATTAAATCAATCCTTTTAATCATACATCTCACAAATTTGCTAAAATCCAAAAGCATGCAACATGTTTATATTTAAACGTATCTATATTGTTTTGTTAAACATTTATCATGCTAACTTCTAATAATAAGTTCAACCAAAAATACATGCCCCTTGGACATCTTCAACCAAATTCAATAGATAATAGAACGTAACATCAAATAAATACTTATAATAATAAAGTCTTAATATCAAATTAACTTAAGTAATGGTCAGGCATGACATTTCAATCGAACCCATTTTGGCCAAAACCCCCATTGGCCGATTAAATCACATGTGGTTAAAATTGTTGTTTCATATAAAATAAAGTTTATTTTTTCTTTAAAAAAAAATAAATATACAAAACAATGAAAATTGGAAGAGCATTTTTGGAAGACAATTCATTTTGAAGCCATTTTCAGCAACTATTTTGTGGATTTAATCAGAATTGCAAAGGATCAAATATTTTGAAGATGTTTTTTCTTGTCTACTTATTTTTATTTTTAAGTATTCTATATTGAAGCATTAGCTGGTATTTAGTGAAATCTGAATTAATTTTTTTGTTTCTATAGATTAAAGTATTCAATGGGTAGTAAAAGGAAAAGATCAAGGAAATATGATAGAATAAGAGATGACAAAATGAAAGGCCATACAAAATGTAACCAAAATCAACCTACTAAAATTCCTGAATAGGATGAGATTCATGAACAAAATAAAAGTAATGAAGAGGAAGAAATTTGTAGTTCTACTGATAGAGACAAATTAGAAGGCATAACAAATTTGATGGATTTGGATGAGGAGCTACATTTTAGCCAAATTCTATATAAAGATATGATAAATGATAACACTATTAGAAAGCATTGTCAAAACATGTGGATTGAATATTTCAAGGATAAAAGTATATTTTGAAAGGCACAATTATTTGTCAAGTTATTTAGGAGAAAAGATATGAGACCTTTTTTGGAGTTGTTGGGTGTTGATAATAGGAAAAGCCATGTGCATAATATTAATAAAACAATAGTTGAAAAGTTGCAAAATACTTATAAAAAAATTGACAACACAACTTGAGGAGGTGATTTGAGAAATGCACGTAGAGCACTGATGACTACTATATCTAGTAGAAAATTGACAAATAGAAAATAGCTACGTGAAATTTTTGATGTACTACACATATCTAAAAGAACTATCTAGAGATACATCAAGAGGAGAAATATGCTAGATGATAGCATTGAGAACAATAGGGTCAATATTTGTAGAGTTCCTTGAAAATATAGAATTTTTGAAGATGTAAAAAGACAAGTTGTTGAATTTTTGACCATACATTCTTGTGTTTCTTCCAACAGATGTGATACTATAAAAATTAAAGATCAAGCGATAGGGGCCAAAATTAAACATCCAAAATATTTCATAGATATAACTCAAAGTGAATTATTTCAAACCTTCAAACAAGAATTTTCAAAAGTCAAAATATGTCAGTGAATGTTTCAGAGTTTGCGTCCTTCCTTTGTATGCATAAATAAGATGCATGAAACTTGTTGTTGTCGAAATCATGTTGAATTTGGTCTACACTTGGAATCATATAAAAAAGTTATGGTAGTAATTGATCCTAATTTTTTCATCCCTAGTAGTACAACACAATTTGTGAAGTCCATATTATGTGATAAATTAGAAGATTCAGATGAATTCAAAGTGCAATGCATAAAAAATTAGTGTGAAGATTGTGGAGGTTTAAGAAAAAATTTTGAAATACAAATTGAGAATATTAATGAATCCACACTAGTTTCATGGATGCGATATGAATATGAGACATACCAAAATAAGATAGGAGATGAATCTAGAAAAATTGTATTGAAGGAAAGTGAATTGTGTTATGATGAGTTTATGACCAAGTTTCGTCCATTGATATATCCACATATCCAACATTGTCATGGTGCATGATGGGAAGCTAAATAGTTTTGTGATTCCAAAAAATGTTTTCCACTTGGTTGTATACTTTTAGTTGTAGATTTTTCTAAGAATTATACATTTTCACCTCAAACAAAGCTTCAAGGGAAATATTATCATTTTGAACAAGTTGCAATATTTGTGCAAATGACCTATAGACATGCACAATTTGAGGTGGATCAAATAGAAAGGCTGGATGAAAATGAACACATCATCATCAAAGAGGTTCATTTCTATATTAGTAATGATAGAGTTCATGATAGGAGATATGTGACTCATTGTTTTGCAATATTCTCTAAAGATCTTAGAAGTAATGGAATAAATGTTTTAGAGCACGAGATTTCATCTGATGGATGTGCAGGTTAGTATACATGAACTTATACATTAATTTAACTTTATTTTAGCTGATACTTATTTGGACATGCCTATTTTGATTTGATACATATATATAGATAATTGTAGATTCTTATCATGTTTCATGTTCACAGGACAATTCAAATCTACAAAAGCATTTAATTGGTTAGCAATGCAACATGCTAGAACCAATGTTAGGTTTTTATGGAATTTCTTTGAAAGTGGACACGAAAAAGGAGAGCATGATGGAGCAGGAGCATGTATAAAATGTGCACTTCGACAACATGAACTTGCAGGTAAATATATGTATTTTAATGTGCATGTCTAATACTAGAGTAGCATATATTTTTAATTTTATATATATATATATATATATATATATATATATATATATATATATATATATATATATATATATATATATATATATATATTGTATGTACATACAGGGAATAGGATAGAGAATGCAAATCAGATTGTTCAATGGTGCCAAGTTCATTTTGCTACTCGAGATACTGAATAAAATAAGTGATACTTTTGGGAAGTGAAAGGTGAACTAAGTTATATTTATTTTTAATGTATTTTTCAAATCAAGTTGATTTTTTTGTTCAATATTTATTTTGAAATATGACGATTATTTTTTACATTTGTAATAGATATAGATTGATCCAATCCTTACAATTGTCAAACAATTCCTAGTATTAGAAGTTTACATCAAGTGATGACTACAGGAAACCATAAACTTTCAATAATTAAAGTAAGAGAGAAAACATGTTTTTGTGATGACTATATTAAGGACAATATAGTGAATACATGTGAAAATATTGTGAATGGATATGTTTCACATTGGGATTTGAAGGAGATAGTTAGAAAGCCTCCTTCTAAAGATGATGTCATTGGCATTGACATTCATGATCCTATATATTCAACTGATTATGAGCACATTTATGATTTAGTTATGGAAAGTTTGTGTGCATATATACATATATATAAATTAATATACATGTATATTCATTTTAAAATTAATTTATATTTATCAATAGTTTTATATACATGTAGGAGATATTTTTGCAATTCAAGCCTTACCAGATAATGCAGAAAATGTGGACTATTATCTTTTAAGATGCACAAAAGAAAAACACAAGTTGCTAGAAGGAACCATAGATGTTGATCAATAGTCAAATCCAATTGGATCAGTTGTTATTGAAGGAACATATTATCAACAAACAAGGGTAACTGATAGTGGTATTGAATTTATTGAATACAAGCTAGAGGAAAGGTTTTACATTACAATAACCATGTTATAGCAACCAAATTACAATTTGAAGCAATACAAAGAGGAGGATGTCATGGAAATAAAAAATGGAAACTGTCTATTAAAGAACATGAAAAACTTCTAGAGATAATAAAAACTAGACAGGATCCTAACAATACATTATTTATGGAGCTCTAGTTTACCTATGTACTTATTGTGGAGCTCTAGTTCAACTATGTCTATATAGCTCTTATACTTTCACATTTAACATTGACAAGATATTTGTTTTATAAATTTGTATACATTAGATCATTTATCTTAGATATATGAAATTAGACATGTTTTGTTATTTTTATTTAAATTTGACATGGATATATCATTCAAGATCACCTCTTAGGATATCCCCTTAAGAAAGCCTCTTAGGACCTCCCCTTAAGATCACCTATTAGGACATCCCCTTAGTACCACCTTTTACTTGACCTCTCCTTAAGACAACCCCTTTACTATTCGTTTGTATTTATATACATCGTTTATGTCTTCTTACATATGATTGTTAATTTTGTTATGTATTTATGTACATATAATCTTTATATGTTCTTACATGTATATGTTATATTCTATGTTACATATCACATGTTATATTTTATTAATTAAATGTTGTTAATTAGAGTTAATTAAAACATTAAATATAGTTAATTATACTTAGATTAAGGCACTAAAAATAGTAATATATACATAAACATGAATATTGAAAACATATACATGTCTACATTTAACATGAACATATTTACATATATCTATGAAATAAAATATACATTCTTTATGTTTGTATAAAATCTAAGTTATGTTCTTATATGTATTAACTTTTACTAATTAAATGCTGTAACATGCATTCTTTAGGTCATATAGTTCTTTATATGTTCTTATGTACATGCATATGTTATATTCTTACTGGTGCATTAATCTAGCATTCTTATAACATATTTAATTTAGGATCTCCCCTTAAGACATGTCATTAAATATAGTTAATTATAGTTAGATTAAGGCATTAAAAAAAGTAACATATACATAAACATGAATATTGAAAACATATACATGTCTACATTTAACATGAACATATTTACATACATCTATTGTCATGCCTGACCACTACTTCGGGTTTTTTTGCTCTTTAGGACTTTGTTGTTTTAGGATTTCTTTCTGATGTTATGATTGAATTTCTATAGAACTTGGTTTTAATACTGTTGTTGAATAATGAGACTGATGTTGAACGTGTTTTCGGTGATAAACTATGTTTTAGTAATAAATATGGATTTTATATATATTGAATGTGGCATATTATTGGTTTCTAATTGATAGATTATCGATTATGTTTTTGACTCTTTGTTTACTACATTTTGTTTCATGCTATATGTTGACATAATGTTGCAGAAATTCATTAATGATTATATGTTGTATTTAATCAGAATCCTTCATTGTACTTTCATACATGTAACTACAGGGATTTAATGTTTAGACCGTGTTAACCCTTAAGATGATTTTGTGTCTTGACTCTTATTGGATTGGAAATTGAGGGAACCATGGTTGCATTTTTATAAATATATATATATATATATATATATATATGTGTGTGTGTGTGTGTGTGTGTGTGTGTGTGTGTGTGTTGTCTTATGACTAAGGTTTAATACCTTAGTGGAGCTTGACATACATTTGTAATTGTTTTTTTTTTTAAAAAAAAATTAAATCACCTCATATGTAAATAGCAATGAAATAAACCTAAATGGGTATCGGTTGCTATGAAGGAGGGTAACATTGTTATTGTTTGAGCCATTTTCATGGTAGTGGACTTGGACTGCCAAATTTATGGCATTGAAGTTGCAGTTGGCCATACCTTGATATGAGTTGGGTTTTACTGATTCAAGCCAATTTTTGAGCCACATTGCTTTGATTGATTTACATCTGTAGTTTTGTGCTGAGATATCGACATTCTTATGGGAATTGGTTGGAGGGTTAACATGCATATCTGGTTTGATTTGATGGATTTATTTCTCAAACTTTGGCTATTGTGGTTTATGGAGTTTCAGTTTCACTCTATTGTGAAGTCTTTTGTGAATGGTGTGAGTCGACATCGTGGAGTTTTGCTCACCGGTGTTGGATTTGGTTTTTTGGGGTTTTGGCATCAAGTCAGTTTGAGGAACAATCTTCCATCTTCAGTTGTTCAGGTAGGGGGAAATTTCTTACCCTACTCTTTCACTCTATCTGCAAATGCCATGTAACTTTAAAGCATTTGCAAAATGTAAAGGAATATCAGATTTGTATATTGTGAAAATTTACATGCAAAGATGAGTATGTTCATTTTGTGCTTTATAAAGTTTTGCATGTACTCACCTTTGTATGTGGAAGTTGAGGAGGGTTATGTTTGGAAGTTGTTTTTCTTATGTTTACAAAGCCATGCCCAAACATATGTTTCTCACCAAGTTGAGTTTTAGGAGAAACATAAGGTTGCGACATTTGGCATGTCCGCTATTGTGTAACAACGAGTAGATTTATACTTTCATTAGTATGAGCTCGTGAGAATCTATACCTCCAGTTTGCATGTTAATTCATAAAAAAATTTCGAGAGGCATGGCCTCAGACTTGAAAATGTATTTATGTGTGTGTGTCTGCTGTTAAGGGCAGAGACATTTTGTCAAATGGTTTGCGTGAAACCATAGTAATGTTAAAATTGTCATGCTAACTTGCATAACAATTCAAGGGTAACAAAATCTATGAAATTTCCTCATGAACATAGTCGATTTATAGTGGGAACATAGTTAATTCAAATCTCTTATGATAGAAATTTTGTTTAATGATAATAATAAGCAATTTGAGAGTTATCTCATTATATTTTTGAATTGTGTCAAGATCGATAGTTTAGTTGAATTATTATTGAAAACAATAACTTAGTAAATTTTTGATAATGGTTCTAGATGTGATAGTTTGTTAAATGTTTTAAAGGAAAATTTGATCTGAACAGAAAACTTTGTAATAGTATAAAATTTTCTTCACAAGTTATGATGTAGAATACAGTTAATGAATAACTGTTGTTGTGAAAATTGTTGCAATTAACCAAGACATTATATTGAGAACATAGATATAGGAAGAAGCTGTAGTATCACCAAGGTCATTATGCGAACAGCTTGGGAGCATCTTTTTTTTTTTGGGATTTTGCATTTTAGTCTTTTGATCATTAATGTAATATAAGATATTTCACATGTTGTGAGTCATATTTCAAATTTTAATTCAGATATTGTATTTTAAATGTTTGTGGTTAAAATAGGGCGATATCTCACCGTCAAACAGTGGTAAAACAACAATGGAGACTTGGATATTTATTAACCTAGTAAATTATCTTTTGTTTAGCATTGACTGTACTTAGTTTTAGTAATACTTGATTTTATTATACAATGTTTTAATAAGCATTTTCAGATTGTTTTGCAATAAGATGTAATTCTGCTCTTAGAGAAAATGGAAATTCATTTTTTAAGATAGGAGACGGATTATGATAAATATTGATGTGATGAAACAAGGGTATCACATGTTCATTATATTATTATCTTGGCCAATTCAGAGGGTAAGCTCAGATTGTTATGATAGTAGAGATAAGTAGTACAGTACTGTGACTAGTAAATATCATTCAACTGATATAACAGTTTAATGATATTTACGAGATTGTAATATTGTATTATTTATTTCTGTTATTACAATAACCTAAGTTTACTTTCAAATTGACAGTAAAAGATGAAAGTTTTAAAAGACAAAGAATGTAATATCATGAGAAAACTGAATTGTTATTAGTTACATGTACATTCTTAAAATATCTGTTTGATGTGTATGTAAGATTAACTATAGTGAACGTATATCAAGGTGGTTGAATAACAACTTATTCTATTCAGTTAATCAAAATCCAGTGATAATTTTAAAATGAAATGGGGAGGGTTAATTATAAATAAAGATAATTGGCCTTACCTATGACTTAAACTAGTAAGGTTAAGTACGGAGAACAAGGCAAGTCTCTATTTCATTATTTCACGAATATTATAGAGAACCCCGCTATGAGATATCTAAGGGCATACCATATATGGATGTAGTATCTTGGTACCATAGTGATGACACCTCAGTATATATATGGTTCATTAACTAGTTATTCTTAGTGCGAATTTAATTTTGCATTGTTTAGAATGTATTACTTCTTGCATAGTAATATTAGTATTGCACTATGTTATGTAGTTGGATATCTGCTTTAAGGTTTTTATAGATATATATGATGATTTCTGACATGTATGCAGGTGAACTATGCTTTTAACTCAGTGTGTACTAAGCCCTCTGTGTGTGTTGTGTTGTATGTTTTTTTGTTATTTTCAGGTGTTCAAGTTGAATATCTAGTTTGAAGGAAGACTGTTGAAGTTACTTCATGAAACTGAATTGGATACTTGTAAAATTTCATTTGTTGGACCTAAGCGTCTTTGAATGGTACTGTTCACCAATATTGTACTAAACTCTTTATGTATGGATATTGTTATGGAGATATATTGTGATGATATATTCTTTTATACAATAGTTTATATTTCTGAAAATGATTCAATCTTTGTACTGGATCTTGTAATTTGACGATTATATATATATAAAATAAATTTTTAGGTTCTTTATGTTTGTTCGTAGCTTAGTTTAATTTTTTTGTTTTTTTGTGGTGTGTTACATCTATGAAATAAAATATACATTCATTATGTTTGTATAAAATCTAAGTTATGTTCTTATATGTATTAACTTTTATTAATTAAATGTTGCAACATGCATTCTTTAGGTCATAGTCTTTATATGTTCTTATGTACACATATATGTTATATTCTTACCTGTGCATTAATCTAGACATTCTTATAACATATTAAGTTTAGGATCTCCCCTTAAGACATGTCATTAAATATAGTTAATTATATACTCAGATTTTAAGGCATTAAAAACAATAACATATACATAAACATGAT
Organism: Cupressus sempervirens; assembly: GCA_028749045.1. Classification (NCBI taxonomy): domain Eukaryota; kingdom Viridiplantae; phylum Streptophyta; class Pinopsida; order Cupressales; family Cupressaceae; genus Cupressus; species Cupressus sempervirens. Next base: position 588,377,727 of record CM053788.1, read on the forward strand.
TATTGAAAACATACATGTCTACATTTAAAATGAACATATCTACATACATCTATGAAATAAAATATACATTAATCTACATTCTTATGTATAGTTTAGGATCTCCCCTTAAGACATGTCATTAAATATAGTTAATTAGACTTAGATTAAGACATTAAGATGAATAACATATACAAAAACATGAATAACACATACATAAACATAAAAGATTAAGACATAAAAAGATCAATAACATACATGTGTACATTAAAAGATCGATAACATACATGTACATATATCTGGAGAATAATGTACCCATATCAAATGTATCAAAATATCATGTATCAAATGTCTCGAAATAACATATATAAAACATCAAATTCTCCACATAAACATGTATCTAGAAATAACATATAACATATCAAAGTGTCCATATAAACATGTATTTGTAAATAACATATAAAACATCAAAGTGTCCATATAAACATGTATCTAGAAATAACATATAAAACAACAAAGTGTCCATATAAAATGTAAATCCAAAATACTATATCAAATGTCTCAAAAATAACATGTGTACATAAAATAAAAGGCCATGATCTAATTAGCTGCATCCCACTCCTAATCTTGGATGTCCCCATAAGGGTCTATCAGCTACGTTTGAACCCTATGTCAAATGATAGTGGACTAAATTATGTACAGACAAATTATATCAAGATACATGTATATAAATCAAATATATTTTTAAATTGTAACATACCCAAGACTCAAGACGTGTAGGATCTATTAGTGTCTGTAGATCAGCAAAACGTAGCATACTATCACTCAAATCCTATAACACATACACATGCACACACATATATATAAATTTAAACATATAGACATATTATTTACCATAATTTTTTTTTAAAAACATATAGAGATATTTACTATAGCATCATGTAATGCTTTGTTGATCTGACTGATATCTAAATCATGTAATGAAAAAACACGATCAATGTCAAAGTCAATAGTGTTCCCCTGATTTGAAAGCATGGAGGTAAATAGACCAGGTTGTCTAGCCATGAAATCCTAAATAGGGGGGTTTTTGTAGGGTCTTGAGTAGTTGGGTTTGGTGTTGTAGCCTGGGCCTATGTAGCAACAAGAGTAGTAGAAGGTGCAAGAATGTCGTCCTGCCTTTATGAACCCTTTGATCCTACTATACGTGACAAAATATGACTAATCTAAGAGGGGATGCCATGAAGTGATATCCCTATGACTATAGATAATGCTCGATATGAATCCAAAATATTAGACACTAAACATGATCCTAAACGCTACAATGCATCCACCTCTAAGACTATAGAAAGCTCTAGTGGAGAAGGTATGTCTACTACTCCATATGCATCATCAACAAGTGCACTAGATGATGTAACTATGGGAACGGAACCTTGAGACTATAACATATATCTACCACACTGATCAAAAGAAATCTCGTGCAACTTTGTGGCAATGGTGGCGATGCTCGAATAAATCTTTGTCCTGATTGTGATGCAAGAGCATCCAGAGGTATAAGGGCAATCCTATGTCACCCAAAAAAAATGTACTTAGACTTAGTTTCTGTTTC
>CM053788.1:588384308-588416808 GCA_028749045.1 Cupressus sempervirens
AAACTAAGTCTAAACCTAAACTTGGAACATGGCCTAAGTTATCAATGCATATTTTGAACATGACATTTCTTGGACTGGGTATTGGCGGTCGAGTTAGTGGGTTTTAAATGCTAACAGGTTTATCGAGCAGCAAGCTTGTACTCCTATTGCCAAGTGTTGAAGGAAGCTCAGGAAGTGGGGTTTCAAGATAAGTTCACAGTAATGAGCATCACTTCGCATGTCTAAACTGGTTTTTTTGGGAGATAGTTGTAATTTGATGAGTCTGCCATTGTTGGATTCCAGTTGAGGCAACATGAAACTTTTGTTAAACTGGTTTTCCGGCGCAAATTTTTGGAAACCGTTAGTCGTGAAAGAGATTTTTACTCTCTCCAGCTCTATAAACTTTCACAATTTCATGTTCCCCATTCTTCTATCATTTCACGGTTGTATTTCTTTGTTGTTTCTATTTGGAGAATCGTGTGGTATCTTTGGAAAATGGCATCGAAAGTTTGGGATTGTGGGCTGTGAGTTTGAGTTAGAGGGCTCTTTTGGCAATGTTTCTTGAGCATCATTCTACATTTTCATAGGCAGGGGCTTCTCTTTGAACCTATCTTTTAGTTATTGTAATGAATCATTTAGATATGTGAATTTTTGAATATCAAACTTTGTTATGTGAGGTATTTGGTGTGTTTATTGCTAAGCTTTGTACTTGTGTTTGGAAATGGGTTTAAATGAATATGTAGGTGAAACTAAAATGTTGTGCATGGAAAATTTTGAAAGGTTTTTTTTTTGGTTTCACATAAAATGTTTCTGTGGGATGTATATATTTATACAAATTTTTTAGTTGAGTTTTCAAATAGGGTACTCAAGTATGATAGTTGTTATTATTTTTTGATCCTGTCAATATTCTTAGTGATTTATATGAATCTAAGTTTATTATTTTACGCAACAAGTGAGCTTTACTAGTGTTTATAATGGATACGGTTGCATGTGTTAAACCTTAGCATTATATACTTCATTGCGGGTGTTAACTTATATATAGTCTAGATCATCAAAAAAGCATACATGGATATTTTAGGCTGTGTCAGTTTTAGGGGATCTGGTTCTGATAAGAGGCAATTTGTTTTACAGTCATGAGATTTGGGGCTAGATTTTTATCAAACATATTGCTGAGCATGTCTTAAGAATAAATACACATCATGGTGTTCTGTGGTTATAGGCACATTAATATTTCATTTGGCTGCTATTGTGGGTTTCAATTAATTCAGTGTGTTTCATGCCTTTGAGTTCATTATCCTTTAAGTCGAATATGACTCAAATTTTAGTCATGGGTTCGCAGTGATCATGAGTTGTAGTTGGTATTTGTCAGTCGAATTACATGATTTTGTATCACAAAAATAATACTGTATTGTTTGAATTATGGTTGGATTGGTTTCTTCTCAGTTATAGTCGAGGGTTTTGGCATTTTCCTTAAGAGTTATTTTATATTTAAATGGTAGTTATAATGTGAATCAAGACATAATCATTATGTCAAACAAATTAAGGTAACCTGAAACAAGGTTGGATTTTCATTTGTTTAGCAAAGTTTTGTTTAATTGTGATTGTTGACAAGATAGAAGTTACATGTAGCACTAGTCGATACTTTATTGACTGAGCATGATATTTTGAATTCGTATGCATAAAGATTTATACGATATTTGTAACAGAAAGTCCTTAAATTTTACAGTAGAAAGATTATTCATCTATTTTAATTTCGACTTTAAATTTATGAGGTTTAATGTATATATTGCTATATTTAAGTGAGTACGTGTACGTATATGAATAGATGTCGTGTATATATATATATATGTATAGGTATTTATTTATATGTATTAACATGTATGTTTATCCTTATGTATTGCATTGTTAGAATTGCCATAGATATGTAATCTTAAAATTCTATGATAACTAATTTTGGAAATGGAAATTGTTTAATTTATGTATATATATTCTGAGGTTAGTAAGTATTAGGAATTGCGATAATTTTTATATGGGTATTATTAAAATAAAAAGTAAATTTAGAGAATTTGGAAAAGAAAAAAGAATCAATTCTTTATTATTTAATTAGAATAAGATTGATTACTTTTGAAGAGTAAAAGGAACAACTTTGTTTTGGAAATACAAAATGTGAATTGTATGAAAGGTTACAAGTATGGTTTCAGTTGGAACTTTTAAAGAAGGTTATTTTGAAAGATTGGAAGTTGGTTTCATATAGTATTTTTGTTTTGCTGATTCAATTGTTATATTGAAGCAAATAAGACAAGTGTATTAGTTGGAATTGGAAAATTAATTTATGTTTTCTTCCAATTAGTATAACTAATTATAATGTGTGTGTTAGATTATGCAAGTGTGATCCTTTAGATTGGGTGGCTATCATAAAGCGAGTAACTTGTGGTGATAGAATTATATTGCTGGATGCCCTCCAACACTAGTCTAGATCATTATGAGAAAGTTTACGATAGTTATTTAATCAAGTGGTAATTATTAAAAATTTCATGGGTTGGGAATCATATAATAAGATAATACCATTATGGTTTCATCTGACATATTGTGTTCTATGAGCGGCTGAACGTAGAATCTTATGTTGACACCCATGGACTACTGGATCATTACCTTGTCATATTCTATACGAGTTTATTTTTTCATATCTGCATGTAAGAAATTATGTACTTGCTTTATATTTTGAATGTGAAAAGAGAAAGGTATTTTTAGTACATCTGTTATTTAGATTAAATGAATATAGCTCTATTATAAAATCTAACATGCAGGTTTACTAGAGATCTTATCAATTTAATTTGTGTTCTAAGCCCTGTTTGGTGTGTTGTGGTTTTGCTGTTTTGGATTTCAGGTTCGAGATATATTTGAATACGGACTTAGAAGGAATTGGCTACTTAACATTTAGATTCAGTAATTAATTTGAATGTATTTCAAAGATGTTGTACTTCTAATAAGAGAGTATAAATATATAATATACTCTGATGCAATATATAGAAATGTTACATTGCTGATTATGAGTTCTTTACTGTACCTATTGTTTAAAGGATAATTTTGTAATGGAGTTTTATTATAAAAAAATATTGTTCTGACTTTTAATCTCTTATTATGTATGGATTATGGTTGTATGGTTATTATAAGGTTTTGTGATGGTTAGGGTATTACATTTGGTATTAGAGCCTAGTTTAAACACTCGGGACTCGATACGTTTAATTAGGGGTTTCATTATGCTTCCTACGAGATTTTAATTAAATATCTTTTATAGGAATTCACGTATACCTCCTGTTACACGAGTGGCATGGGGATGAGGTATCCCTAATGCTGATGCCAATGCAAGCAGAGGCAGAGGTGGAGGTAGAGGCCGCGGTAGAGGTCTAGGTAGAGGTTGCGGCCTAGGTAGGGGTCAAGATTATAAAGATAGGCTTGATGATGAAATACCTCATGTTGAAGAGCAAGAGGGATTTCAAGCTAGGATTCTTCAGCAAATTCTTGGATGTTTAGATGGGATTGAAGCTAGGAATAATATTCTTTGTGGAGAAGCAAATGCTCAAGGTATTCAGATTCCCAATATCAACAAAGCTGTAGTAGTAGATCTTGTTATCAGCACTCAGCTAAAAGACTTATCTAAGCTCAAAGGTCCATATTTTAATGGAACTAAAGCTGGTAATGAAGCTGAAGCTTGGCTTGTAAACATCGAAAGATATTTTATTTTGCATGATTATCACACTAATGTGAAGGTTGGTTGGACTACAATGTAGTTAATGTGTTTTGCATCTATTTGGTGGGAAATGGAATTAGAACACCTTGGACTTCATATTTCTCAAGTCACTTGGGAATTGTTCTTAGAGAGGTTTCGAGAAAGATTCATGTTTGAGTATTGGTAGCAAACCAGATCTGAGGAATTCTTTAACATTTTTCAATGTAATTTAACAGTGGAAATGTACGAAAGAAAATTCTTTCAGCTTAAGAAGTATTCTGGTTGGAATGAAGGTGATAAACCTTTAGTGCAACACTTTATCTGGGGTTTAAATCCTAGGATTGGTGAGGAAGTGAGAACTTTCAAACCTAAATCTATTAAGGAAGCTGTTGATTAGGCTAAGCTTACTGAAATGAAATCTTGCTTTTCAACCAAGAGTACTGATAACCCATCTGTTCTTTTAATAGTAAAAGTCAAAAATCCTTCAGGGATGATTCTGAGGCAGCACCTAGTGGCTATGGTAGTTAAACCCAAAAGAAGAAGTTCAATAAGTTTACCAAATAAGAAAAGGGGTTTAAGGTCCCTGAACTACCTAAATCCATTAAGCCTGCTGAAAGTGTGAAACAGAGTTTTGCACTGCCACAAGCAATTTTCTCACAGGATAAGAGTACCAAAAGAGGAGTAGAATGTTGGCATTGTGGGTAGTTGGGTCATTTACAATGGAATTTCCCTCTTAAAGGAAATAATTGGGGTAAGCCAAGAGCATCAGGTTCTGAATCTACTCTTGGTGATTTTGGAAGGAACCACCGTATTTTTGCTACTATGGATCATAATAAAGCAGACCATCAGAACAGGGTAATCAAGGCTAAAGGTACTTATCAAGGTATGAAAATTTCCTTTTTTTTTTTTACTTAGGTGCCACTGATTCTTTCATTTCTACCAATTTGGTTAAACATTGTAATATTCCTGTGATAAAGGCTGAGTTGGCATGGCAAGTTGAGTTAGCTTCTGGATCTAAGGTAGAAACTGGACTAATTGCGGTAGATTGTGAAATTCATCTTAAGGAATTTACCATTATAGCAAACCTTAGAGTTATTCCTTTAGGAAACTATGATGTAATTCTAGAAATGGACTGGTTGGATCAACACCAAGCTATAATTGATTCCAGTGAAAAGAATGTTGAGTGCATTGATGATAATGGAGTAAGTAAAATCATAGAAGGTATTAAAAGGCCTTTTTCTATTAGAAACATTTCTACTAAAAAACTTCAAAGGTGTTTATGGAAAGGCTGCAAGCTGTTTGTTGTTTCTTTTAATGATTTTTTTGAACCCATGGCAAAGCAAACTAGTCTAGACCATCCTTTGCTAAAGGAATTTTCTGATATTTTTGTGACGAAAATTCTAGGTATTCCACCCAAGAGAGAAATAGATTTTAGGATTGATCTTGTGCCTAGAACTGAACCAATTTCTAAAACTCCTTACCACATGATAGCACAAGAATTGGTAGAACTCAAGGTTCAACTTGAAGAACTTCTTGAGAAAGGGTTGATTAGACCTAGTGTCTCTCCTTGGGGAGTAGCTATTTTCTTCGTTAAGAAGAAAGATGGATCTCTTAGACTGTGTATCGATTACAGACAGTTGAATAAAGTTACTATCAAGAATAGGTATCTGTTACCTAGAATTGATGACTTATTTGATCAGGTGAAGGGTGCTAAAGTATTCTCTAAAATTTATCTTAAATCTCGGTACCATCAGCTAAGAATTCAAGAAGCTGATATTCATAAAATAGTGTTTCAAACTAGGTATGGGCATTATGAATTCGTTGTTGTACCTTTTGGTTTAACAAATGCACCATCAGTATTTATGAGACTAAGACAAGGAGTTTTTAGAACCTTCCTTGATAGGTTTGTAGTTGTCTTTCTGGATGACATACTAGTTTATTCTAACTCCTTGGATGAGCATGAACAACATTTGAGACAAGTTTTTGAATGTTTCCAAAGGAATAAGCTATTTGCTAATCCTGATAACTGTGAATTTTTCAAATAAAAAATAAGTTATCTTGGACACATTATTACGGGAGATGGAATAACTATGGATCCAACTAAAATTAGAGCTAGTGTAGAGTGGCCAGCTCCTACAAATGTGTTGGAAGTAAGAAGTTTTATGGGTTTAGCGAGTTACTACCGATGGTTTGTGGCTAATTTCTCAAAAATAGCAGATTCTATCACTTCTCTTCAGAGTAAAGGGAAGAAATTTGTTTGGTTGGATAAGTGTGAAGAAGCTTTTCAGCATCTTAAAGTATGTTTGATTCATGCACCTGTATTGGCTATAGCTAATCCTTGTAAAGAATTTGTATTTTGCACAGATGCTTCTTTAGATGGATTAGGAGCAATTTTAATGCAAGATGGTAGGGTGATTGCATATGAATCAAGGAAACTCAAGGATCATGAGATAAACTATCCTACTCACAATTTGGAACTTGCTGCAGTAATGCATGCATTGACCAAATGGCAACATTTTCTCCTTGGACAACATTTTGGGTTACATACTGATCACAAAATTCTTCAATATATTTTCACACAGCCAAATTTGAATGCACGACAATGCAGATGGATGGAATTTTTGTGTGAATATAACTTTGAAGTACAATATGTGCAAGGAAAAGAGAATAAGGTGGCTGATGCACTTTGCAAAAGACGTCATGAACTCTCTTCTTTAACTCTCACATTGGATTTGAAGGAGAAAATATTGCAAAATCTGATTACCGATCCTTGGTTTTTAGATGTGAAGGCTGTTATAGATAGTGGCAGCACGTTAGAGGGAAGATTTGAAGATTACTCTATCAGCACTGATGGATTGCTGATCTACAGATGCAATATTTATGTTCGTGAGGTTGGAGAGCTACGAAATTTGGTTATGTCTGAAGCTCATAAAGCACCCTATTCAGCATATCCTGGAGTTAAAAAAATTAATGCTTATCTTAAATAGCATTATTATTGGCTAGGTATGAAAAGGGATATTGCTGATTTTGTTGCTAGATGTCTAGAATGTCAAAGGGTGAAAGCTGAACATCAACATCTTGCTAGTTTAATTCAATCTCACAGTGTGCTTGGATGGAAATGGGATACCATCTCCATTGATTTTATCATGGGATTACCTTTATCAGTTAGGCAACATGATTCAATCATGGTTGTAGTGGACAAGTTAACCAAAGTTGAACATTTTATTGCATTGAGATCTTCATATAATGTTGCATCTGTAGCACGTATTTATATACGACAGATAGTAAGACTGCATGGAATTCTAGAGAAGATCATATCAGATAGGGAACCAATTTTCAGATCTTCTCTTCGGAGGTCTATGCAACATGAACTTGGTACTCAACTAAATTTCAGTTCTTCATATCATCCTGAGACTGATGGGAAAACTGAGCATGTAAATCAGATTTTGGAAGACATGCTAAGGATGTACGTCATGGATAGGCATAACACATGGGAAGAATTCTTGCATTTAGTTGAGTTTGCACATAATAACAGTTATCACAACTCTATAGGTATGGCTCCTTTTCAAGCTTTGTATGGACGACCTTGTAGAACACCCTTGAGTTGGGATAATTTCGAAGATAGAATTCTCCTAGGTCTTGAAATGCTCCAAGATATGGAACATCAAGTGAAGAGAATTAGGGAACACCTTGTTATAGCACAAGATAGACAAAAAAAGTATACAAATTTGCATAGGATTGAGTATCAGTTTGTGGTTGGGGACAAAGTATTTCTATAGGTCAGACCCAGAAAAAGTCTTATTACATATTGTAAAGGCTCCAAATTGTCTCGACATTTTGTGGGACTGTTTGAAATTGTGGAATGAGTCGGTCTAGTTGCCTACAAACTTGCTTTGCCTCCAAGTCTATCTTGAATCCATGATGTCTTTCATGTGTCTGTATTAAGGAAATGCATACCTTATATCACACATGTTCTGAATTGGAATGCATTACAAGTAATGGATGGCCAATTGATGCTAGAACTAGTGCAGATTGTCCAACAAAGAGAACTAAATCTCAGAGGTCACAACATGGAGCAGGTAAAGGTATTATGGTATTTTAATGATGATACCTCTACAACTTGGGAAGATACCTGGGCAATGAAAACTTCACATCCTCATTTGTTTTCAGGCTTCAAGGAGTAAGCCTAAACTAGTGTGGGAGGGTGTCATGGCCCTAATAGTTCTACATCTGACACCTTGGATTCTTAAATTTGTATTATTTTTTGGATAGTTCGGTACTTGTTGAAGTTATGTTAATTTTGGAAACATTATGAGAATTCAGATGTTACTAAAATTTTATTCTCAGAACAAATGTTTTAATACTTTAAGTATTGTGCTTTATGTAGAATTTTATTATCTACATCAATTTCAATTCAAGAATGAAATTCTAAATAATGAATTAATGTTAGTATGGTTTCAGTTTTACTTTTGTCTGATTCATATTTTCAAACATACATTAAGGCAGCATTAAATTTTATCAGCACCTTGTTTCTGTTACTGCCAGATTTATATATATATATATATATATATATATATATATATATATATATATATTTATATACGTATATGTATATGTAGTTGTTTGTATATTAGTGTGCTTATATTTGTGTATATATATATACTTATCAATTAGTAATGTTTATAATGTCAATAGAATTAATAGTATTTAGTAGTAATGTTAATGTTAATATTGATATTAATATTAATATTAACTAGTATTAATATTAATATATATGTTGATGTATTAATATTAATATTAATTAGTATTAATAGTAATATATATATATATATATATATATATATATGTTACTGTTATTATTAATGTTAGCTAGTATTGATGTGAATATTAATACAAAGCTATTACTATCTAAGTTAGTGCCTAAACTAACCTATCGCATGGTTTAAACTAAGTTTAAACCTAAACTTGGAACATGGCCTAACTTATCAATGCATATTTTGAAAATGGCATTTCTTGGACTGGGTATTGGCATCCGAGTTAGTGGGTTTTAAATGCTGGTAGGTTTATCGAGCAGCGAGCTCATACTCCTATTGCCAAGTGTTGAAGGAAGCTCAGGAAGTGGGGTTTTTGGATAAGCTCATAGTAATGAGCATCACTTAGCATGTCTAAACTAGTTTTGTTGGGAGATAGTTGTAATTTGATCAATCTGCCATTGCTGGATTCTAGTCGAGGCAACATGAAACTTTTGTTGAACTGGTTTTTCTGCGCAAAATTTTTGGAAACTGTTAGTCATGAAAGAGATTTTGACTCGCTCCAGTTCTATAAACTTTCACAATTTCATGTTCCCCATTGTTCTGTCATTTCAATGTTGTATTTCTCTATTGTTGCTATTTGGAGAATCGTGTGGTATCTCTGGAAATGGCATCAAAATTTTGGGATTGTGGGCTATGAGTTTGAGTTAGAGGGCTCTTTTGGCAACGTTTCTTGAGCATCACTCCACACTTTCACAGGTAGGGGGCTTCTCTTTGACCCTATATTTTAGTTATTGTAATGAATCATTTAGATATGTGAATTTTTGAATATCGAACTTTGTTATGTGAGGTATTTGGTGTGTTTATCGCTAAGCTCTGAACTTGTGTTTGCAAATGGGTTTAAATCAGTATGTAGGTGAAACTAAAATGCTGTGCATGGAAAATTTTGAAAGGTTTTTTTTTTTTTTGGTTCCATTATAAAATGTTTCTGTGGGATGTATATATTTATACAAATTTTGTAGTTGAGTCTTCAAATAGGGTATTCAAGTATGATAGTTGTTATTGATTTTTGATCCTGTCAATATTCTTAGTGAGTTATATTAATGTAAGTTTGTTATTTTATGCAACAAGTGAGTTCTATAGTCATTTATAATGGATACGGCTGCATGTGTTAAACCTCAGCATTATATACTTCATTGCGGCTTTTAACTTATATATAGTCTTGATCATCGAAAAAGCATACATGTATATTTTAGGCTGTGTCAATTTTAGGGGATCTGGTTCTAATAAGAGGCAATTTTTTTTACAATCATGAGATTTGGGGCTAGATTTTTATCAAACATATTGTGGAGCATGTCTTAAGAATAAATACACATCATGGTGTATTTAGGGTTTCATTTGGCTGCTATTGTGGGTTTCAATTAATTCAGTGTGTTTCATGCCTTTGAGTTCATTATCCTTTAAGTCGAATATGACTTGAATTCCAGTCATGGGTTCCAGTGATCATGAGTTGGGGTTGGTATTTGTTAGTCAACTTGCATGATTTTGTATCACAGACATAATACTGTATTGTTTGAATTGTGGTTGGATTGGTTTCTTCTCGGTTATAGTTGAGGGTTTTGACATTTTGTTTAACAGTTATTTTGTATTTAAATGGTAGTTCTAATGTGAATCGAGACATAATCATTATGTCAAAAAAATTAAGGTAACCTGAAACAAGGTTGGATTTTCATTTGTTTAGCAAAGTTTTGTTTAATTGTGATTATTTACAAGTTGGAAGTTACATGTAGCACTAGTCGATAGTTTATTGACTGAGCATGATATTTTGAATTCGTATATATGAATGCATAAAGATTTATATGATATTTGTAACAACAAGTCCTTAAATTTTACAGTAGAAAGATTATTCATCTATTTTAATTTCGACTTTAAATTTATGAGGTTTAATGTATATATTGCTATATTTAAGTGAGTATGTGTATGTATATGAATAGATGTCGTGTATATATATATCTGTGTGTGTGTGTGTGTGTGTGTGTGTGTGTGTGTGTGTGTGTGTGTGTGTGTGTGTGTGTGTGTGTGTGTGTGTGTGTGTATGTATGTATTAACATGTATGTTTATCCTTTATTATTGCATTGTTCGAATTGCCATAGATATATAATCTTGAAATTCTATGATTACTAATTTTGGAATTGGAAATTGTTTAATTTATGTATATATATTCTGAGGTTAGTAAGTATTAGGAATTGTGATAATTTTTATATGGGTATTATCAAAATGAAAAGTAAATTTAGAGAATTTGGAAAAGAAAAAGGATGAATTCTTTATTATTTAATTAGAATAAGGTTGATTACTTTTGAAGAGTAAAAGGAACAAGGCTGTTTTGGAAATATGAAATGTGAATTGTATGAAAGGTTACAAATATGGTTTCAGTTGGAACTTTTAAAGAAGGTTATTTTGAAAGATTGGAAGTTGGTTTCATATAATATTTTTGTTTTACTGATTCAATTGTTATATTGAAGCAAATGAGACAAGTGTATTAGTTGGAATTGAAAAATTAATTTATTTTTTCTTCCAATTAGTCTAACTAATTATAATGTGTATTTTAGATTATGCAAGTGTGATCCTTTAGATTGGGTGTCTTTCATAAAGCGAGTAACTTGTGGTGATAGAATTATGATTTTGGATGCCTTTCGACACTAGTCTACGTCCTTATGGGAAAGTTTATGATAGTTATTTAATCAAGTGGTAATATTTAAAAATTTCATGGGTTGGGAATCATATAATAAGATAAGAACATTATGGTTTCATCTGACATATTGAGTTCTATGAGCGGTTGAACATAGAATCTTATGTTGACACCCATGGACTACTAGATCATTACCTTGTCATATTCTGTGCGAGTTTATTTCTGCATATCTACGTGTAGGAATTTATGTACTTGCTTTATATTTTGAATGTGAAAAGAGAAAGGTATTTTTAGTACATCTATTATTTAGATTAAATGAATATAGTTCTATTATAAAATCTAACATGCAAGTTTACTAGAGATCTTATCAATTTAATTTGTGTTCTAAGCCATGTTTGGTGTGTGGTGGTTTTTCTGTTTTGGATTTCAGGTTCGAGATATGTTTGAATATAGACTTAGAAGGAATTGGCTACTTAACATTTAGATTCAGTAATTAATTTGAATGTATTTCAAAGATGTACTTCTAATAGGAGAGTATAAATATATAATATACTCTCATGTAATATATAGAAATGTTACATTGCTAATTATGAGTACTTTATTGTACCTATTGTTTAAAGGATAATTTTGTAATGGAGTCTTATTATAAAAAAAAATTGTTCGAGCATTTAATCTCTTATTATGTATGGATTATGGTTGTATGGTTATTATATGGTTTTGTAATGCTTAGGGTATTACATTTGGTATCAGAGCCTAGTTTAAACACTCAGGAATCGATAAGTTTAATTAGGGGTTAAATTATGCTTCCTACGAGATTTTAATTAAATCTCTTTTATAGGAATTCCAGAATGCCTCCTGTTACACGAGGGGCACGGGGATGAGGTATCTCTAATGCTGATGCCAATGCAGGCAGAGGTAGAGGTGGATGTATAGGCCTAGGTAGAGGTCGTGGCCTAGGTAGGGGTCAAGATCGTCAAGATAGGCTTGATGATGAAATACCTCATGTTGAAGAGAAAAAGGGATTTCAAGCTGGGATTCTTCAGCAAATTCTTGGATGTTTAGATGGGATTGAAGCTAGGAATAATATTCCTGGTGGGGAAGCAAATGCTTAGGGTATTCAGATTCCCAATGTGAATCAAGCTATAGTACTAGATCTTGTTATCAGGACTCAGCCAAAAGACATATCTAAGCTCAAAGGTCCATATTTTAATGGAACTGAAGCTGGTAATGAAGCTGAAGCTTGGTTTCTAAACATTGAAAGATGTTTTATTCTGCATGATTATCACACTAATGTGAAGATTCGCTGGACTGCAATGTAGTTAAGGTCTTTTGCATCTATTTGGTGGGAAATAGAATTAGAACACCTTGGACTTCATATTTCTCAAGTCACTTGGGAATTGTTCTTAGAGAGGTTTCAAGAAAGATTCATGTCTGAGTAATAGTAGCAATCCAAATCTGAGGAATTCTTTAACATTTTTCAAGGTAATTTAATAGTGGAAATGTACAAAAGAAAATTATTTCAGCTCAAGAAGTATTCTAGTTGGAATGAAGGTGATAAACCTTTACTGTAGCACTTTATCCGGGGTTTAAATCCTAGGATCGGTGAGGAAGTGAGAACTTTCAAACCTAAATCTGTTAAGGAAGCTGTTGATCAGGCTAAGCTTACTGAAATGAAATCTGGCTTTTCAACCAAGAGTGTTGTTAACCCATTTGTTCTTAGCAGCAGTAAAAGTCAGAAATCCTTCAGGGATGATTCTAAGGTAGCACCAAGTGGCTATGGTACTAAAACCCAAAAGAGGAAGTTCAATAAGTTTACCAAATCAGACAAAGGGTTTAAGGTCCCTAAACTACCTAAATCCATTAAGCTTGCTGAAAGTGTGAAAATGAGTTTTGCACCGCCACAAGAAAATTCCTCGTAGGATAAGAGTGCTAAAAGAGGAACATAATGTTGGCATTGTGGGCAGTTGGGTCATTTACAATGGAATTGCCCTCTTAAAGGAAATAAGCAGGGTAAGCCAAGAGCATCAGGTTTTGAAGCTACTGTTGGTGATTCTGGAAGGGACCACTGTACTTTTGCTACTATGGATCATAATAAAGTAGAACATCAAAACATGGTAATCGAGGCTAAAGGTACTTATCAAGGTATGAAAATTTCCATTTTATTTGACTCAGGTGCCATTGATTCTTTCATTTCTGCCAATTTGGTTAAACATTGTAATATTCCTATGAGAAAGGCTGAGTTGGCATGGCAAGTTGAGTTAGCTTTTGGATCTAAGGTAGAAACTGGACTGATTGTGGTAGATTGTGAAATTTATCTTAAGGCATTTACCACTATAGCAAACCTCAGAGTTATTCCTTTAGAAACCTATGATGTAATTCTAGGAATGGACTGGTTGGATCAGCACCATGCTATAATTGATTGCAGCAAAAAGACTATTGAGTGCATTGATGATAATGGAGTAAGTAAAATTATAGCAGGTATTAAAAGGCCTTTTTCTATTAGAAACATTTCTACTAAACAACATCAAAGGTGTTTACGGAAAGGCTGCAAGCTATTTGCTATTTTTGTTAATGATTTTTCTAAACCTATGGCAAAGCAAACTAGTTTAGACCATCCTTTCCTAAAGGAATTTTTTGATATTTTTGCGACCAAAATTTTTGGTATTCTACCCAAGAGAGAAATAGACTTTAGGATTGATCTTGTGCCTAGAACTAAACCAATTTCTAAAACTCCTTACCGCATGACAGCACAAGAATTGGTAGAACTCAAGGTTCAACTTGAAGAACTTCTTGAGAAAGGGTTGATTAGACCTAGTGTCTCTCCTTGGGGAGCACATGTTATCTTTGTTAAGAAGAAAGATGCATCTCTTAGACTGTGTATCGATTATAGATAGTTGAATAAAGTTACTATCAAGAATAGGTATATGTTACCTAGAATTGATGAGTTATTTGATCAGGTGAAGGGTGCTAAAGTATTCTCTAAAATTGATCTTAAATCTAGGTACCATCAACTAAGAATTCAAGAAGTTGATATTCATAAAATAGCATTTCGAACTAGGTATGGGCATTATGAATTCATTGTTGTACCTTTTGGTTTAACAAATGTGCCATCAGTATTTATGAGTCTGATGCAAGGATTTTTTAAAACCTTCCTTGATAGGTTTGTAGTTGTCTTTTTGGATGACATACTAGTTTATTCTAACTCCTTGGAGGAGCATGATTAGCATTTGAGACAAGTTTTTGAATGTCTCCAAAGGAATAAGTTGTATGCTAATCCTGATAAGTGTGAATTTTTCAAATTAGAAATAAGTTACCTTGGACACATTATCACAAGAGATGGAATAGCTATGGATCTAGCTAAAATTAGAGCTATTGTAGAGTGGCCAACACCTAAAAATGTGTTGGAAGTAAGAATTTTTATGGGTTTAGCCAGTTACTACCGATGGTTTGTGGCTAATTTCTCAAAAATAGCACATTCTATCACTTCTCTTAAGAGAAAAGGTAATAAATTTTTCTGGTCGGATAAGTGTGAAGAAGCTTTTCAGCATCTTAAAGTATGTTTGACTAGTGCATCTGTAGTTTTTGTACCTAATCCTTGTAAAGAATTTTTAGTTTGCACAGATGCTTCTTTAGATGGATTAGGAGTAGTTTTAATGCAAGATGGTAGGGTGATTGCATATGAATCCAGGAAACTCAAGGATCTTGAGATAAACTATCCTACTCATAATTTGGAACTTGTTGCAGTAATGCATGCATTGACCAAATGGTGACATTTTCTCCTTGGATAACATTTTCGGTTACATATTGATCATAGAGTCTTCAATATATTTTCACATAGCCAAATCTGAATATATGGCAACACAAATGGATGTAATTTTAGTATGAATATAACTTTGAAGTAACATATGTGCAAGGAAAAGAGAATAAGGTGGTTGATGCACTTTGCAGAAGACATCACTGACTCTCTTCTTTAACTCTCACAGTGGATTTGAAGGAGAAAATATTGCAAAATCTGATTACCAATCCTTGGTTTATAGATGTGAAGGCTGTTATAGATAGTGGCAGGATGTTAGAAGGAAGATTTGAAGGTTACTTTATCAGCACTGATGGATTGCTGATCTACAGAGGCAATATTTATGTTCTTGAGGTTGGAGAGCTATGAAATTTGGTTATGTCTGAAGCTCATAAAGCACCCTATTTAGCACATCCTAGTGTTAAGAAAATGAATGCTAATCTTAAATAACATTATTATTGGCTAGGTATGAAAAGGAATATTGCTGATTTTGTCGCTAGATTTCTAGAATGTCAAAGGGTGAAAGCTGAACATCAGCATCCTACTGGTTTACTTCAATCTCACAGTGTGCCTGGATGGAAATGGGATACCATATCCATTAATTTTATCGTAGGATTACCTTTATTAGGGTGACATGATTCAATCATGGTTGTCATGGACAAGTTAAGAAAAGTTGCACATTTTATTCCATTGAGATCTTCATATAATGTTGCATCTGTAGCACATATTTATATGGAATAGATAGTAAGACTGTACGAGATTCCAAAGAAGATCATATCAAATAGGGACCCAATTTTCACATTTTCTCTTTGGAGGTCTATGCAACATGAACTTGGTACTCAATTGAATTTCAGTTCTGCATATCATCCTAAGATTGATGGGCAAACTGAGCGTGTAAATCAAATTCTGGAAGACATGCCCAAGATGTATGTCATGGATAGGCAGAACAAATGGGAAGAATTCTTGCATCTAGTTGAGTTTTCAAATAATAATGGTTATCACAGCTCTATAGGTATGACTCCTTTTCAAGCTTTGTATGGACGACCTTGTAGAACACACTTGTGCTGGGATAATTTGGAAGATAGAATTCTCCTAGGTCCTGAAATGCTCCAAGATATGGAACAACAAGTGGAACGAATCAGGGAACACCTTGTTACAGCAAAAGATGGATAGAAAAAGTATGCAAATTTGCATAGGATTGAGCATCATTTTGTGCTTTGGGACAAAGTATTTCTGTGGGTCAGACCCAGAAAAAGTCCTATTAGATATGGTAAAGGCTCCAAATTGTCTCCACGTTTTGTGGGACCATTTGAAATTATGGAATGAGTTGGTCTAGTTGCCTAAAAACTTGCTTTGCCTCCCAGTCTATCTCGAATCCATGATGTCTTTCATGTGTCTATATTAGGGAAATACATACCTGATATCACTCATGTTCTGAATTGGAATGCATTACAGGTAATGGATGGCAAATTGATGTTGGAACCAGTACAGATTGTCCAACGAAGAGAACTAGATCTTAGAGGTCGCAATGTGTAGTAGGTAAAGGTATTATGGGATCTTAATGATGATACCTCTGCAACTTGGGAAGATACCAGGGCAATGAAAGCTTCACATCATCATTAGTTTTCAGGCTTCCAGGAGTAACCCTAAATTGGTGTGGGAGGGTGTCATGGCCCTGATAGTTCTACATCTGACACCTTAGATTCTGAAATTTGTATTATTTTTTGGAAAGTTTGGTACTTGTTGAAGTTATGTTAACTTTGGAAACATTATGAGAATTCAAACATTACTAAAATCTGATTCTCAGAACAAATGTTTTAATACTTTCAGTATTGTGTTTTATGCAGAATTTTATTATTTGTATCAATTTTGATTCAGGAATGAAATTCTAAATAATGAATTAATGTTAGTATGGTTTCAGTTTTACTTTAGTTTGATTTGTATTTTCAGACTTACACTAAGGTAGCATTAAATTTTATCAGCACCTTGTTTCTATTACTGTCGAATTTAAGTGTGTGTGTGTGTGTGTGTGTACACACACACACACACACACACACACACACACACACACACACTTAAATCTGCCAGTAACAGAAACAAGGTGTTGATATATATTTATATAAATATAGTATTGTATAAATAAATATATATGTATATAAAAATATAAGTGTATTACTCTCTCTCTCTATATATATATATATATATATCTACTTATCAATTAGTAACGTTTATTATGTCAATGAAATTAATAGTATTTAGTATTAATTTTAATGTTAATTTTGATATTAATATTAATATTAACTAGTATTAATATTAATATATATGTTGATGTATTAATATTAATATTAATTAGTATTAATAGTAATATATATGTGTATATATATACATATATATATATATGTATATACATATATATATACATACATATATGTATATATATATACATACATATATATATATGTATGTATATATATATATATGTATATACATATATGTATATATGTATATATACATATATACATATATGTATATACATATATATATATACATATATATATATACATATGTATATGTATATATACATATACATATATATATATATATGTATATATACATATACATATATATACATGTATATATATATATGTATATATATATACATATATATATATATGTATATACATGTATATATATATGTATATGTATATATACATATACATATATATATATATATATATATGTATATATATATATATATGTTAATGTTAATATTAATGTTAGCTAGTATTGATGTGAATATTAATACAAAGCTATTACTATCTAAGTTAGTGCCTAAACTAACCTATCATATGGTTTAAACTAAGTCTAAACCTAAACTTGGAACATGGCCTAATTTATCAATGCATATTTTGAATATGGCATTTCTTGGACTGGGTATTGGCAGCCGAGTTAGTGGGTTTTAAATGCTGGTAGGCTTATCGAGCAGCGAGCTCGTACTCCTATTGCCAATTGTTGAAGGAAGCTCAAGAAGTGGGGTTTTGGGATAAGCTCACAGTAATGAGCATCACTTTGCATGTCTAAACTGGTTTTTTTGGGAGATAGTTGTAATTTGTCAGTCTTCCATTGTTGAATTCCAGTCAAGGCAACATGAAACTTTTGTTGAACTAGTTTTTCAGTGCAAATTTTTTGAAACTGTTAGTCATGAAAGAGATTTTGACTCTCTCCAGCTCTATAAACTTTCATAATTTTGTGTTCCCCATTCTTCTATCATTTCACAGTTGTATTTCTCTATTGTTGCTATTTGGAGAATCGCATGGTATCTCTGGAAAATGGCATCGAAAGTTTGGGATCGTACGCTGCGAGTTTGAGTTAGAGGGCTCTTTCGGCAATGTTTCTTGAGCATCATTTTGCACTTTCATAGGCAGGGGGCTTCTCTTTGACCCTATCTTTTAGGTATTGTAATGAATCATTTAGATATGTGAATTTTTTAATATCAAACTTTGTTATGTGAGGTATTTGTTGTGTTTATCGCTAAGCTCTGTACTTGTGTTTGCAAATGGGTTTAAATGAGTATGTAGGTGAAACTAAAATGCTATGCATGGAAAATTTTGAAAGGGTTTTTTTTTTTGTTTCACATAAAATGTTTTTGTGGGATGTATATATTTATACAAATGTTTTAGTTGAGTCTTCGAATAGGGTATTCAAGTATGATAGTTGTTATTAATTTTTGATCCTATCAATATTCTTAGTGAGTTATATGAATGTAAGTTTGTTATTTTATGCAACAAGTGAGTTTTACCATCATTTATAATGGATACAGCTGCATGTGTTAAACCTTAGCATTATATACTTCATTGCGGCTGTTAACTTATATATAGTCTTGATCATCGAAAAAGCATACATGTATATTTTAGGCTGTCAGTTTTAGGGGATCTAGTTCTGATAAGAGGCAATTTATTTTACAGTCATGAGATTTGGGGCTAGATTTTTATCAAACATATTGATGAGCATGTCTTAAGAATAAATACACATCGTGGTGTATTTAGGGTTTGTGGTTATAGGCACATTATTATTTCATTTAGCTACTATTGTGGGTTTCAATTAATTCAGTGTGTTTCATGCCTTTGAGTTTATTATCCGTTAAGTCGAATGCAACTTGGATTTCAGTCATGGGTTCACAGTGATCATGAGTTGGGGTTGGTATTTGTCAGTCGACTTGTATGATTTTGTATCACAGACATAATACTGTATTGTTTGAATTGTGGTTGGATTGGTTTCTTCTCGGTTATAGTTGAGGGTTTTGGCATTTTGTTTAACAGTTATTTTTTATTTAAACAATAGTTATAATGTGAATCGAGACATAATATGGGTATTAGGAATTGTGATAATTTTTATATGGGTATTATTAAAATGAAAAGTAAATTTAGTGAATTTGGAAAAGAAAAAGGCTCAATTCTTTATTATTCAATTACAATAAGGCTGATTACTTTTGAAGAGTAAAAGGAACAAGGCTGTTTTGGAAATACGAAATGTGAGTTGTATGAAAGGTTACAAATATGGTTTCAGTTGGAACATTTAAAGAAGTTATTTTGAAATATTGGAAGTTGGTTTCATATAGTATTTCTATTTTTCTGATTCAATTGTTATATTGAAGCAAATGAGACAAGCGTATTAGTTGGAATTGGAAAATTAATTTATGTTTTCTTCCAATTAGTATAACTAATTATAATGTGTGTGTTAGATTATGCAAGTGTGATCCTTTAGATTGGGTGGCTATCATAAAGTGAGTAATGTGTGGTGATAGAATTATGTTGCTAGATGCCCTCTGACACTAGTCTAGATCCTTATGGGAAAGTTTATGATAGTTATTTAATCGACTGGTAATATTTAAAAATTTCATGGGTTGGGAATCATATAATAAGATAAGAACATTATGGTTTCATCTAACATATTGATTTCTACGAGTAGCTAAATGTAGAATCTTATGTTGACACCGATGGACTATTGGATCATTACCTTGTCATATTCTGTGCAAGTTTATTTCTGCATATTTGCGTGTAAGAAATTATGTACTTGCTTTATATTTTGAATGTGAAAAGAGAAAGGTATTTTCAGTACATCTGTTATTTAGATTAAATGAATATAGTTCTATTATAAAATCTAACATGCAGGTTTACTAGAGATCTTATCAATTTAATTTGTGTTCTAAGCCCTGTTTGGTGTGTTGTGGTTTTGTTGTTTTGGATTTCAAGTTGTAGATATGTTTGAATATGGACTTAGAAGGAATTGGCTACTTAACATTTAGATTTAGTAATTAATTTGAATGTATTTCAAAGTTGTTGTACTTCTAATAAGAGAGTATAAATATATAGTATACTCTGATGTAATATATAGAAATGTTACATTGCTGATTATGTGTACTTTACTATACCTATTGTTTAAAGGATAATTTTGTAATGGAGTTTTATTATAAAAAAAAAAATTTCAGGCTTTTAATCTCTTGTTATGTATGGATTATGGTTGTATGGTTATTATACAATTTTGTGATGGTTAGGGTATTACAGAGAGCCCATCACGAAATTCATTACCAAACTAGTGAAGCCAAGGCTTAACATCTTCCCAAGCTTTCCATATGCTCTTGATAACAAAATAGCCCTATATGAGCATGGGTTCTTGCATTGCAAGAAGGATTTGAAAGTTAATACCCTTCAATGTTAGTCTATTAATAGAAACCCTAGAGGAAATGCAATGCCAAACCATAATCTTCCAAGCTTCATCTCTAGTGTAACACTACTACTAACAAAACCAATAAATATGAATCCAATAACAAGTACAAAGTACACAATATTTTTTTTTATTAACTCCACTTAATACAAGTACAAGTACACTGATTGAACCATTCTCAATCTGAAAACCTCAAAATACAAGTAAACATCATCCAAATATGATTCCAAGAAGATTCTAAAACATATTGAGTTCAGTACAATAATGGAGTACAATCTCATCCTTAAATGTCTATGTCCAAAATATGGACCCTACAAGCAAATGAATAAAGATTCAAGAAGAACTTCAATAAGCATCTTTAGCTACTTGTAAACTCGAAGCACCTGGAAACACACAGGATGCAACACAAAACAAATGAGGGCTTAGTACACACTGAGTAGAAAAATGTAATCCATCTACATGCATGTTAGTCCAAAGATAAACAAAACCATAATGCAGATATCTATTTAACTATAACACAGTGCAATTCCAAAATTAATATGCAAGAAGTAAACCTTTACTCATTATTTAAAAATTAAACTCGCACTAAGAATAATATGTAAATGAAAGATATATATATTGAGGTGTCATCGTTATGGCACTAAGATACTGCATCCATGTATGGTATGCTCATAGTCAACACATAACGAGTTTCTCTATTATACTTGTCAACGACAAAATAGAGAAATGCCTTGTTCTTCATACTTAACCATATAGTTTTAAGTCATAGGTAAGGCTAATTATCTATTAATATGTAATTAACACACCCAATTTCATTTAATATTATCACTGAATTTAAATTACTGAATAGGATAAACCCTATTCAGCCACCTCAATACATGTTCATCACAGCTATTCTTAAACACACTTCAAACAGATTTTCTAAGAATGTACATGCTACAGATATAATTTAGTATTCAACACAATACTACATCCTTTAATCTATTCGAACACATCTAAACTTTGCCTATTTCTGAGGTAAATTTAGACTACTATAACAAAAAAATTGAATACTATAATATTAAGAATCCGTAAATACAATTAAACTGACGTCTTAACTTAATGATATTTACTTATCTTAGTAGTATACTATTTAACCCTACTGTCATAACAATCTATACTTATCCTTTGGAATAGCAAGACAGTAAAATTAAAGTAATTATGATAATAATGAAATTTCATCAAACATATATCATAAATTCACCTTTTATTTGAAAACAACTTTTCTTTTCAATAATGAACTCTAAACAATTCTGAATTCAAATATATAACAAAATACATCTTTTGAATAAAAGATTTCTATTTCATAACATTTTATTTCAAAGAAATGTATAAATGCTAATGAAATCATTCTTATTAATTATAGCATTATTGACAAATTTCCTATCATCTAGATTCAGTCAATGCCTATATAGAGATCAATAAAAATGATGCCATTTTAACATCTATATATTACATCATCCAAATGTAAATTATTTTGTTTTACGAAAAGCTCTCATGTTATATTTTTAGAATTCTACACAATTTTTTAACAATATGTCATTACTCTGTTCTAATTGCACTAAGCTTTTGAAGATACAAATTAGACACCATATCATAATGTCATTCTTTGTCAGTAATAAAAAAAATCAGATCGCAAAATCCTTTGAAAATGTATAATAGGAATCGACTAATACTATTGACAAGTTCTCTGCCATCTGTTCTCACCAATCAAATTACAATCTAAAATTCCATATCAATATTATAACCAATTTTTTACAAAATGCGTCGAACAACAATTTTTTTTTTAACAGAATTCCAAATTCACATAAAAAATCTTTCTTCTCAAGAATTTTCGACTATTCAATTTAAGTCTCACAATAAGATCATTAACATAACAATAGTTATGTTGTTACAACAGAAATCTATCTTCATTTATATTTCATAATTGTTTAAAAAAATGTCGAAGCCATCAAATTATCCTAACTGTTGCTACAAGGTTAATATATTTAAATTTATTGTTTGATATAATCATTGTAACTCAGATTTCAACATCCAAATACATACTTAGAACAATGAAATTAGCTATGCAGGAATAACCCCAAAACTCTACTAAGTACAACCCAATACAATTACTTTTGTTTGATTTCAAACTGTATGACAAAATGTCTGTCATAGATTAAAGACATTTTTAAACTTAGCTACATTTTAATACATAACAGTCATTTTAAATTGTGTTCAACTAAAGTTTTAATCTATAGTTTTGCTATAACATTATACTGTAAACTTGTATGCGATACTAGGGTAAATAACTGTACCAGAATCAAATGCAAATCATTTGACTAAAAGACCAGACCAAACCTCATTAACACTATTTGAGACACATTCTCAAAACTGATAACATCCACAGGTACACAATACACAGTGATCTCCAATATGCATATAACATAGTAAAAACCCATTTGTACACAACATAACCAAAAGAAATTTACATTCTCATATTAATTAATCACAGTGATATGTTAAACACAGAGTTTGGCTATATGAAACCGACAACTGTGGGCTATTTGACAATAAACAACAAAGCCCAAACATATCCATGTTGCCCAAGAATACTTCCATAACCTCCCTCGAGAATGGGAACAAACATTGCTCAAAAAAACATCTCCGAACCATGCCTACTTCCAGGCTCAAGAGTTGATTATGCAAATATACTTCAGAACATTATTGAATCATACTCCTAACATTCCTGTTCTAAAATTAAATACAGTAGTAAGAGAGAAAGAAGGGATAGAGAATGCCCCTACTTGAGACACAATAAATGGCAACGCTTGACACAAAGATCTTCAATAGTGCTTGCTCCAAAGCTCGAAACACCAAATCAAAGCTCACTTCCAAACTGAGAACACTATCTAACCAGCATACATCTGTGATACAGAAGAGACTAAAATGAAAAGAAATGGAAAATATTGCTATGAGAAAATTAACCGTGCTCATTTTTCATAAGAAAATTTCTCCTTCCAACTGAAACCCTTCATGTTGCCATCTCTTTAGCAACAGAACACAGATGTAACACTTCACAGAGAAAAAAGGCTAATTTACCGGCAATACTTTCGTAGAAACCAAACTCACAATCGGCATGGACAACCAAGAACTTTAGTGCCTTAATGGCCTCACTATAATGTGCATTCAATGCACTTCAATTCTTCTTAGAGTCGTGTATACGACAGATTCAAAGCCACCACCAAAGTTGGCTTTTAAAAACAATGCATAATTCCCTAAGTTATTGCATTTGAAACCCTTTAGGGTTTTAGAGAAATAAAATCCTTTAATCAACAAAATATATGTATTCTATGAAAGTCACAGGTTATTAAACCCCTTTTAAAACAAATGGAATTTGTTTTAACTGAGTCCAACTTAGTTTTATTTTTATTTATAACACAAGTGAAGATAACATATACAACTTGCCATCATAAAGTTAGATGAATGAAGAAGTATATAAATTCTTAACTCCTATGCAACAATGCTAAACTAAACTTAACAAAGAAAATGCATTAATCATAATTAAATCATTCATAAACTCTGCTAATGTCCAATAAGCCACGTACTAACATTAATGTTGTCATAAAGAATTTGAATTATGGTAACATAAACTATTTCCAATCATGAAATAGAATATGTAAACCTGTATTTAATTTAAAACTTTTCAAATGCTTTATCCAAAATATTTTATCTAATGTCTTTACACAAAATAACAAAACTAGAGAATTAGACCTTAATTCTTACTACTTCAGAGAGTAGATGAAGTTCTTAAATTATCAGCAATAGTCACATGTCCCAAGAACATTACCTTAACCAAGTTCTGCAAATGAAACAACATAACATCTGAAAGATACTTCAAACAGTGAAATTTTAATATGCAAAAAAACCCTAAGTAGTGGTTAGGCATGACATCTAGTGATTGCATGAATAATGCATTTAGCACATATAGCAAGACCTTGCTTCTATGTGGAGAGAAGGCCAAGGCCTCTAGACTTTTTGGGGAGACAAAAAAAGTCCCAAGAAATTCTGTAAAAGCCATGATGATCGAAACTTAAAGCATAGAGAAAATCATGGAGCAATCTCTCTAATTTCTGATAAGAGGCTTTTGAAGGAGCCCCACAACTACAAGAAGAATAAAAGACATGCACATCAGCAAGAACTTTAGAGAAAATTTGGGATTTTCTCGCAAGAGAAAGTGGTTTTGTAAGTCAATAATCCAACTTCTTAGTAATCTTGTCAAGTAGAGCATTCCACAAATCTACTGGCAATCCTTGAAAGGAAAAAGGAATGCCTAAAATGTGTATAATCTGCCCATGAGTGACCCATTTCCATTCAAATTGGATAATCAGAGGTGGAGCTAGGAAAAAATAGTAACAATAATATAGCATTTTATGCCATTGAATAACAGAGCCAGAGGCTTGTCAAAAAGTGTCAAGGCAATTCAAGGCATTATTGATATTTCCTTCATCCTCTAAAAGAGTGAAAAAGGAATCATCAAAAAAATGACCATTGACCAACTGGGAAGAGGATTTTGGGCTAGAGTGGGCTAGCAAGTAACCAAACCCTCTAGCAACAAGAACATAAAGTGCCAGAGCTAGAGGGAAACCTTGCCTGATGGAATGGAAAATCTCAAAGGCATCAAATTGGGAGTTATTGATGGTAATGCAAGTATTAGCATCTTCAAAGAGCATCTCCATGGATTGTAGAAAATTGGGACCAAAACCAAGAGACTAGAGCATAGCCAAAATGAAAGGCTATTCAATCTGGTTATAAGCTTTAGAAAAATCTATTTTCAAAAGGATAGCCTACTACTTGGTCTTGTGAGCCCACTCTATACCTTCCTAGACAACAATGATATTGTCAAGAATATATCTGGACTTGATAAAGATAGTTTTCTTGGGTCACACAATTAAAGGAAGGAGATGATGAATTTTGAGAGAAATTGCCTTAGCAATAATTTTATATGACACATTAAGAAGGGTAAATGGGCTGCCAATTGCAAATATCATTAGGATCTCTAGCTTTAGGTATGAATTTAATATTTTCTTTGTTGATAATAGGTCCTAGGCTTTTAGAATGATAGGCTTCAAGATAAACTTTGTGTAGATCGAGACCAATATGTTCCAAGATTCACAAGGAAACCCATCACACCTAGGGGTTTATCATCTACCATGGAGAAAACTACATCTTTAAGGTCTTAGAGGGTAAGAAATTACTCATAGAAAGAACATTGCTTAATTGCTAGGCAGTTTAGAGTAATAGGAATACACTTTTTGAGAGCTTCCTCTTGAGAAACCAAATTTCCCTATAAAGAAAACACATTTTCATAAGAATGAACAAATTCTTGTAGGATGTCAAAGAGAGTGGAGAAAATAGAATTGCCTTGTTTGGATTTTTTAATCCCAAAATTGGTATGATGGGTTTGAAGAGCCTGAAAGAACTCTTTTGAAGCTTTTTTGCCAACATCTAACCAATGGAGGTGAGCTTTGATTTGTGCCCCTCAAGTAGCATAATTATCCACAACCTATTTTTCATGACAAAATTTTGCAAATTGAATTTGCAAATCAACATCAAAAGGGTTAAGGGTGAGAGCCTTGAAAGCTTATTTGAGAGCAATGGTTATGGATTCATAAGATTGTTTACTGAAAAATGCCAAATGCTACCCATAGATGTGCAAAAAGTGAGCAATTTTGGTAATGGCATCATTCCATCATTGAATCTATCCTATCTGGGAATATGGATGTGGCTCCAAATTCTAGACACATGGGATATGAGCAATAGTGGAAGCATGCATCAACACTCACATGTTGAGGAAAAATTTAGATTTGACAACTCTCTGGATAGATTTGTGCAATAAAATAGAAAAATAAATGGTATGATGATTAGACAATGTCACATTTGGCAAGGGAATGGTAGGTAAATCTTGATCCTTAGAAAAGGAGAAAAAATATTGTGTAGCAATCATGGCATGATCAAGATGCTCTAATATGTGGTTAGAGCCAGCTCAAAAGTTGGACCAAGTGTGCCAAAGCCCACTATGTTGGCAGTAGTTAGTATTGGGATAAAAAAGGCCCAATTTATTATGCATGTAGTACCAGGCTTCCCTTTCCCCATCTATCCAATGAAAAGGAAAAATTCCATCTTTGTTAGAGGCTAGCTCCACTATATTGAAGTCACCACATATAACCCAAGTAGGTCGAGGCAAGTTGTTAGCCAGTCAGTCCCACAATTGAGATACCATAGCATCATTGGAAGCATAAACATTAATGACTCCAAAAGAATAATATTTAATGGAATGAAAAAGCCAAATTATTCTATGCATAGGGTTAGAACTATGTGAAATAATAGTAGAATGAAGACAAGGTAACAAGAGAGTAACTACACCACCCTTGCTATAATTTTGTTGAGAGGAGAACATAATGTGATCCGGTCAAATGACATGACATGTACAAGAAAGCATGAAAGTAGAGATCTTAACCTCTTAAATATAGAGAAAATCTAAATTTCCAAGTCCATGATGGGTATCCCTGATATAGTAATTCCTAGAGAGGTCTGTAAGACCTTGCACATTCCATGATAAAAAATTCATGAAAATTCATCCATATCTTCCTCATCCTTGAGAGAGGAGTAGCTATTCTAAAAGATAGTTTAAATCAGGTTAAAGCTAGAAGGAAAATCCTTTGGACTGATGGCTTCATGTCCCTCCTTTGGTTTCATATCATGTCTGCGAGGACTATGAGAACAATGTACATTCTGAGTCACTATGGAAGCAACAACAAGAGAACTGCAAATCACAACTAAGGTGTTAGCCCTGGTAGTGGCCTTAATCCCCTATAAACTAGTGTTTGAAACCTATTAAATACTAGGGTTTGGTTCCAAAAAAATTGCATGCATCCCTACATTGGCTAGGGTTTGCGCTTCTTTTGAGATAGGAGGAACAAAAATGATAGCTACATATGACTATTTAGGAGCCAAGGGAGCCTTTTCCTTGTACCTAATAGTAGTCCATTCTTCTTTTTTCCCTTCTATTTGTTTCACAGGAGCCTCTTTAGGTGGGGCTTTAACCCTAGGCACAGCCAAAGGGTAATCCCTAATCTTGTGTTCCACTGATTAGCTTCTATAGAAGGTTTTAGGTAGGCTCAAATAAAGCACTTGTAGAGAGAAGGTTTGTGAACCAGTCTATATTTCCATAGAATCCTTAATATCTTTGGAAAGATCAACCTCAATAGAAATAGATTTCTAAGGATGAGCATTGAAAATAATTCATGTTCCTTTGTAATAAATTTTGTAAAGAGTATTGACAATGCACTGAATAAAAGGCCAACATGGAAAGGGTAAACCCAAGAACTCTACCCACACAAGAATTCTAAGCTTTTTGTCATCAAAGATAGTGAAATCTCTCAACCATCTTTGAAAAACAAGTAGGGAAGAACACATAGACCAAGGAACATTATTAAAAATTGCATTTTCCTATGATGGGTTGGCAAAGTGAAATAAAAAAACCTTTGGTAAGGTTTTTCAATACATCATGGTGGACTCCATTAGGAGTCCAACTCTTATTAACCCATTCTTGGAGCATAGCTTCAGAAGGATTCCTACCCACAAAATACCCTATTAAGTTATGTTGTTCTAACCAATCACAAGAAACATCAAATTCTTGAAAAGGAAGGATAATATCAGGATTATCTCCTAAAAAACCTTTGGGATGAACTTGCAATGATGTCTATTCAATAGAGGTGTATCGGCTTTCCAAAGTAGTAGCTTGAACACCAGTATCAACAACTAGGTCACCATAGCTGGGGTCATTTTAAACTAGCCTAAAAACTCCTCCCATAAATGTGGTTTGACAAGTGGTGGACACAGAAGGAAACCTCAAATAGAGAGCCATACACAAGGAAACTCAAAGATCACATTAAACCCTAGCAGAGAAAAAAACCTTCTTCCCCCATTCATTAATTTTATTTTTCATTATTTAACCTGTTAACTTTATTTATATTTCTTATTATATTGATCATGTGTGCAACATCCCTACCTTACCTCACCTGGTTTCCCAATGATGGTCATCACTTTAAGTTGGGGGGAGGCATACAATGTTTATTACATACATTTTCACCTATTATCTCACTTTATCCTTGTTGATCCCATCATGGAACCTATTTTAGTTGTTAGATAAAATATATGAATAATATTTGATTGTACTTAATAACATTTATTGTGCCAAGGAAATTAATGTTTCATGTGGAGGAGAAATTCTAGTTATGTGAGGAGCACGAGGTGCAAACAAAATTGTATATTTAGTTGATTATGGCTATAAGAAAGGATAATATTATTTTTCTAAAAATAAAGGAGAAGATTACTTTCTAAAAGGAATGAGACTATTATTTTCTAAAATCAAGGAGAAGATTGTGGCCAAAATCAATGATGATATTGTGGCTAAAATAAAGGAGAAAATAATTTGTCTAAAATGTAATGCAATGAAAATTGAACTTATAACCTCTCTGATCCTATTTATTTTCATAACCAATCAACTAAGCATGATTTTGGTAATAAACCCACAACATAACATATTTAAAATATAACAAACATCTATTACAATGAAATACACGTATTATAAGAAAAGTGGACAACATGTGGTTTTAACTACTAACCTCCCATTTATAACACCTACTTCTCCACCATTCAAATGTGCATGTTTTTGGTATTTGTTATAAAAACACATTTTTATTGATGGGAATGCTGAAAATAGAGTATTTGGGCTCTCATATATATTGTAAATGAAATTATTGAGAAGGGGAGGTAGGATCACGGTCAACCAAACTATGCCCTTAAGTGGCAATAAAAAATCAAAAAATTAGGGTTATGTCAACTTGACATACAATTTTCTACTTGTTATTAACTTTATATCAAAACATTGAGAGAAAATAATCTCTCGAAAATTGAATCTAGTTTCTAAACTACTAGGACTTATCTCAAAAAAATAAAAATTGATTGGTCAAAATTTTGAATTTTAATGCAATATTCCAAAAAATTTAGAACAAAAATAAGAAATAGACATATGTCTAACCACATTAATCAAAATCAAATGATAATTTTTTTAATAACATTCTAGACATAAGTAGTAGACTCATGCATGCATGTGACACACATTTTTGGGTATTTTTATTCTAAATAAATAATAAATAATAAATTCTTGACTTTAGTATTTTTGGAATAAAAGAACTCTTGTATCTGACCACCTTAACTAATTCAAAAC
Organism: Cupressus sempervirens; assembly: GCA_028749045.1. Lineage (NCBI taxonomy): Eukaryota > Viridiplantae > Streptophyta > Pinopsida > Cupressales > Cupressaceae > Cupressus > Cupressus sempervirens. The sequence goes on from CM053788.1 coordinate 588,414,288, forward strand.
TCTGTAAAAATTTAAATTTTCATTTTTTTTCCTTATAATAGAAGAAACATAGAATGTGATGCATCTTTTGGATTTAAAAAATGTTGTACCATTTGAAAGTTATAGTTATTTTTCAAGTAGTGTGTTAGTCAGCACATTATATGTAACTCCATTAGAAAATAAGTAATAATTACTTACTAAACACACAATTTGACAAAACTTACATTTATGGAATGATAAGAAAATTCTTAAGAAACCTTTTTCATTTCATCAAATTTTGGTGAAAAAAAGTCATCAGCTACATCTTTCAAGTAAAAATACATAAAAACAGGGCAAAAGCACATTTTAAGGATGTTTTTAAAGTTGATCATATAGGTTTGGTATCAAAAAATATAGCAGACCTTATGAAGATATTAATTGTTTTCATTTAGTATCAGGGTGGGTGCGAAAAAAGTTGGAATAGATTTTGAAATGGTTTGAGATATTTCAAAGCTACAATTTTTTTAGATCGCCACTTTTTGGCACACAATGATCCTACACATGCTTAGAGGTAAAATAGATTTTTGTAACCTAATATTTCCTATAGACACAACTTGTGTAAACTATATTATTGTATGAATAAAGAAATATCATTGTAATGAAAGGATTATTTAAGAGTGTTTAATTTTCATCAACAAGAGTACTAAGAATGTAGGATCCACTTATCAAAATGGCTGGTGATTTAGTTTAGATTGTCTGTGTGTTTTTGTTTTCCATGAGTTATTATTTTCATTTTATTTAATATGTATAGAATTAATGTATAGTTTATGTAATTTTATTTATATTGCTACTTTGCTTTGTTATTTTTTAGTCTATTGTTATTTTAATTTGAATTCATACATAGAACCATTTTATTAGTTTATATATTTTAATATATGTAATTATAAATAATTATCATGAATTCATATTTGTTTTAGATTAAATTATGAATTCTGATTTGTGTGGTTTATTATTTAAATTCATGCTTTATGTTTTTTCTTTTGTAGTTTTAGTTAAGCTCCTATCAATAGAAAGTGATAGTTCCTATTGTGAGTTCTATTTAGTTTGTTGTAGGTTTCCTTTTGCATGCTCTAGATACATCAATCCCCACTTAGCTTTCTATCTTCATCCCTTGAGTCAATAGACACTCTACCTTTCATGTGTTTACAACCTTGGATTGATATTTAAATGTGAGATGAACTAGCTCTTAATCTTATCAAATATCCTTAATATTTGAACCACAATTTATCGCTATAATAATTTTTCTTTATAGTTTTTAATTAAAAAAATTTTGCTGAGTATTTATTTATAAAATTATATATCATATGTTATAATTTTTTTAATATTTGATGTAGGAGCATCCTAGGAAGTTAGCAATCCTATATACAAGTGCTTCATGTTCAAATATGTAATCATAGTTCAGGTGGATGGGGATGTGTTTGAGACATATTGGGTAACCTTGTCCTAAGTACACATAGAATACATAGTTATCATCTTGGAGTTAGAGCCATTTTAGTGACTACTAGTTGTGTGTTCCTTGTTACTAAAAGACTTTGCAAATTCTATTCATGAGCTTTGATCTATTGGATTTCAATGTGTGCTCTTGAATTTTGATAGTTGGTTGGCATGTGGACCTATGTCTAAGTGTGTGTACTCTTTTATTGTCATATGAGTTAGTTATTCTTTTAGAGAGATGAGATTTAGACAATCCATTAGATTAGTTAGTTATTGCTTCTAGATTTGATTGTCTTGGAATTTTTATCATCAACATTTCAAATCACATTATCTGATTCATCATTAGGATGAGAGAGCAAGAGCTGCAAAAAAGTGAGTTGCAAATTGGGACTAACTCCAATGATATAGGGGACGGGGAGAGAGAGAGAGAGAGAGAGCAAACCAAGGGAGGACAACAAGACTAACTCTAAGAGCACAAGGACAAAGTTAAAATGAAACAAACAAGAGAGAGAAAAATAAAAATGTCAAGATAGAATAAAAATAAAAGAGGCAAGAAAGAATAAAACATAAAAATAAAAAATGATAGAAGAGGAACATGAGTAAACTTGACAAACCACACAACACAAAGCCTATGTCAAGCTATGTAAATAAATGCATAAATGCCACTATATATATATATATATATATATATATATATATATATATATATATATATATACACACACACATATACATATACATATACATATACATATTACATATATCTATATATATATAATATATATATACATACATATATACATATATATATGTATATATATATATTATATATATATACATACATATATATATATAATATACATATATATATATATATACATATATGTATATATATTATACATATATATGTATATATATCTATATATATACATATATAAACCTATATATTTATATTGTAAGTGTATATATGTATATATACATCTATATACATATATATTTATATAAATATACATGTATATACACATATATACTTATATACATTTACAAATATGTATATATATTCACCCAT